>PVLD010009993.1:0-73381 GCA_004027595.1 Dinomys branickii | reverse complement strand
GATCAAAAGGGCCATCATCTGTGTAACCTGAGTAACAAAGATGAAGGTAACATTATGTAGGACAGCATCCAGAGCTAATTCCCTTCTATGTTCTCTATAATTCTGTATTTCCTCAGTCGTTTTTGTATTAGCAGAAGTGAAGATAACTTTATATTATACAGCATCCAGTGCAAATTCCCTACTATCTTATCTATAATTTAGTATTTCCTTAAATGTTTTTATGTTAACTAATGTGAAGATAACTATGTAATACAACATCTAGTTCTAATTCCCTACTATATTCTGTATAACTTTGTATTTTCTGTATTGTTTATGGCTTTTCTGGTTCATATGTCTCCATTCTTTTGTCTTTAAAATAAAATTTATTATAATAAAAAAAAGGACGCTGAAATTTTCATTTAAATGCTACCAAGGGGCCCAAACTCAGAACCCAAAAAATATGTAGGAAAAGACAAAATTAACATTCGTATTGCTTATTTTATTATGTCAGAGTTAAGGTTCTGTAAGTAAATACCAAAGCCCCCAAGTTTTTTAAAATTAATTTTTTTAAAATTAAATTAATATTGTCTGTTTTCTTCTGTTCTTAAGTTCATCAGGCCAGGTCAATGAGTGGAAACATTTATAAATCTATGTGTAGATTTGAAGGTGATCTGAGGGTATTTAGAGGTGTCTTCAGATCTGGCACGCCCCCAAAATATAAGCCTCTGTCATCCTCAACTCCAGCCTGCAGAAGTGCTTTCTGTAAAGTTTAAGGACCTCTGCAGGGTAACTGTTGTGTCAAATAAGATCATGAATTTTCTGCAATGACCATCATAGCAACTGAAGGAACTTGAGTGGAAATATTTATATTATTCAAATGACCAGTAACATTTTTCCAAGTAAGTCTAGTAGTGAAAGAATCCCAGGCCAAATTATCCTGAGAGGGAGCTGTTAAGTTTCTCACAAAAGTGAAAATTCTGCCCTCTATTCAACTTGGGCATTTGTTTTCTGGCAGGGTACTTACATGTAAACAAGAGGATCATCCTATTCAGCATCCATTCGGTGACAAAAACTCCTCAAAAGGCCAGGTTTCACGGCACTAGACGAGACTCCTTTCAGGATTTTGGCCAAGCCTCCATGCCAGTTGTAGAAAGTAATGAGGTGTGAATGTCTCCAGCAAGGCAAAGGAGCCATATGCATTGCACAGCATGCCAGACGCGGCCTCCCCTGCCCAGACATTTTTTTCCAGTTAAAGTTATGTCTGAAAAAAAATAAACTTCTCAGTCATAGATGTTTCCAAAGGGACCCACCCAGAGAAAATGTTTCTTTTGAAGGTGTCAGAAGGCACATAACGGATGAAGGTAGCTCTGAGCTGAAAGGTGTTAGCAGTTGCACATGGCTGCCGACCAAAGGAAAGAAGCATTACCACAATTCCTGCTTTAAAGTATCAGGGGAAAGTGTTCATCTTTCACAGTAGATGAAGTTATTTCATAAAGGCATTGCTTTATTGATGTCTCCACTCCAAGGCATAAACCCTCTTGGTCATTGCTGGGGTACTGTATTTTTCCAAGGCATCCTTTAATGTACAGATACTCTGCTGTTTGACAACAGGAGGGACAAAGTTGTAGGCTCTCTCAAGAGACATCTTTGGAGCTGTGACAAAAGCAAATTCAGGTGGTTTCCTCCTTTCCAAGTGTAAGCTTCTGTCAAGGACCACACCTATACTTCAAGATACTATCTCGGGATGCCAAGACGGAAGTCACTTCTTCGCTCTGCTTGTCCTATGTACCCCGTGACATAATGCGCACCCTGAGAAACACTGTGACTTTAGCATCCTGTTGTGTTCAGTAATTAAAGGGAAAGCTCCTGTCCAAGAATTGCGATGTCTGTTTACTTTGTGATGGTTCCCAACCAAGCCAAGCTTCATATAAACCAAGGTAGACCTGCTTTAACATTACACCAAGAGGTCTGAGTTTGACTGAAAACAACAGTCAAGGTTTAAATTTTTAATAATTAAAGTAAAAGATCTGTTGTCCCTAAGCCCCCTCCGAACACTCCCCCTCGCCTCCAGCACACTGATTGCACCATTCTTGCCACGGACCACGGACTGAGGCAGTTCTGGAGTCCTCTTCCCTGAGGGGCCCTAGTTGTGGCCCCATGGCTGCCTCAGTGTCCTGAATCAGGTTAGAATGTTCACTGCAATCTTCGTCATATAAAAACATGATCGTGTGTTATCATCCACTTTATTTACCAGACCTGGCACAGTGAGACTTCTGGCTCTCCCCAAAGTCAAAATGGCCATGAAAGAGGATGACCAGAACTGCTTAGAAAATGGCAAGCATGGTGGGGGATGATTTGAAGTGAGGAGAGTATTTTGAGGGGGATTAATACAACATAGCTCTTATTGTACTTTTTTTAAATTAAACTTTCCTCATATGTTTTGATCATGTCTTGGTGCCCTTCCTCATTTCTATCAGTGATAGTCTAGATGTTGACACAGAACAAACAAACCTTGTGGGTATGACTTTGCTCGTATCACTGAGAAAGCATCCCATTTCGCAATAGAATTGCTTGGAGTGCAACAATACCCACTGAATGAATGTACCTCATTTGTGTAGTTTTAGGATACAAGTTTTTTAGTAAATAACTTCATTATGCAAAAGACCATATCTCTTTTTATCCATTCCTCAGTTGATGGGCATGTAGACTGTTCCCAAGATTTAGCTATTACAAACTGTGCCTCTATAAACATGAGAGCACATATATTGCTATGGAAGGATGCTTTTAATTCTTTTGGGAAGATACCAAGAGGGGAAATACCTGGTGAGATGGGACCTCCAGTCCTAGTTTTGTGAGGAGTCTCCACACTGATCTCCACAGTGGTTGCTCGAGCCTACACTCCCAGCAACAGTGAAGAAGGGCTCCTTTTCCCCACAGACACCGCCCCCAGCATTCGTTATGGGTTGGTTTCTTGATGATAGGCATTCTTGCTGGGGTGACATGGAATATCATCATTGTTTTAACCTGCATTTCTCACATAACCTGTGAATTTTTTTCACATACTTATTTGTCATTTGTACTTCTTCATCTGAAAAATGTGTATTCATCTCAGATGCCCATTTTTGGACTGGGTCTTTGAATTTAGGGGATCTGATTTTTTTCAGTTATTTATATGTTCTAGATATTAATTCTTTGTCTGTTATACATGGAGTACTACTCTGACATAAAGAAGGGTAAACCTGAGACATTTATTGTTAAATGGGTGCACCTAGAGACCATACTCTTACTTAAAATAAGTCAGACACACATGTAAATATCACACCGGCTGACTGGTGTGAGAAACTGAATGTGTAAATAAGAACCAAATTATATGAGAGATATGACAAAATGGGGAGAAATTGTTCAGAAAAGAAAGGAGAACTAGGGAGGGGGAGGGGGAAAGGAAGGAAGGGAAGAGAAAAAATGAACAAAGAAGGATAAAATAGAAATAACCCTTCGTAAATAAGGAGGGGAAGAAGAGTTGAAGAGAGGGGAAAATGGGAGCGGAAAAAACACCAATCAACACCACGTGAGACATATATGTACAGGTACAAATCCCTTATGATGATTATGATTATAATATATACTTAAACTGTACCAATAAACTCGATTAACTTTTTCATGAAAAAAAGAACTTCAAAGTAACAGAAAAAACTAGAAGGTTGTGTGTGTGTGTGTGTGTGTGTGTGTGTGTGTGTGTGTGTGTGCCTGTCTGTCTGTCTGATTCACAGCCCACTTACTATTCATTCAAAGGCCCTATCTCTGCCCCTTCCCTCTCCAGCTCCTCATTAAGAAAGTTTGTTAATGACATAGACCCTGGACCACAGCCTACTGTAACAGCAGCTTCAAGCGGGAGTAACCAAATAGCACTGTTATGAGATGTTCTGGCCAACCAGACCAAGGGACGTGGATCTATAGTCAACATGTATTTCAAGCCCAAATTGCCCTGTATTTCCCACCCTTCCCTCTGCTTTTATGCCTTGATACTGTCCAACTCCTTGTTTATGGGTAGGGCCATGCACAATTAACCGATCTTTCCTTCATGAACTTGTAGACCCCAGACTATAAGCACATGGACCCCTCCTTTCCCCGCCGAGAAGTGATGCAGCTTAGTGATGTGGTGAACAGTTATGAGAGTCAGTTGGGCTTGGGCTGGGTTCCCAGAACCATTATTTTATTTCTTTAATAGTTATGCGATTTATTTAATTTTTCTAAGGCTGTTTCCTCATCTGTAAGATGGAAATGAAGGGAGATAATGTATCTGTAGCAGAGTCTGAATCTAATTTGATGCTTAATTCTAACAACTTTGAAGTACCATCCTTTCCTCCTCACCTTTCTGCCCACATCTGAGCACACTGATGAGGAAGCCTGGTGGGTGGCAAGAAGTTCAACACCATGTGAACCCCGCCTGTGAGCAGGAGGTTTCACCCCAGCCCTAGCCTCTGCCAGGAACCAAGCCACTCTCCTCTTCTTTCTCCCTCAACACCTTGTCATGCGTGTGTGTGTGTGTGTGTGTGTGTGTGTGTGTGTAAATTTGGGGCGATAGCATCCATCCCACTTCTTCGGAGTGAACACAAGAATCAATGCCGTGAGCAGTGAGTGTATCCAGGCACTGACCACTACCCCTGGGAGTTATTCTTCTCCTGTCTTGGCCTGCAGACTGCCTCTGCTGCTGGCTGGCAGATAAGCACTGCTGCTGGCTGACATGCTCTGGGAGCTGGGCTTCTGCCTGCTGGCTACCTTGTGCTTTGAGCTGAACTGCTGAGCACGGCATTTGCTGAGTTCTTCCAAGCCTCCTTATATATTTAACCAATCTAAATCAGCAGTTTCAATAATTAGTGTTAAAAACAGGAACATAGGCTGGAACTTTCTTTAAAGGGGCCTTGGATTGTGTGCCTTTGGCTGGAGCCACCTTTGTGTCTCGTATTGAATTACAGGCCTCAATTCCAGTACATGCCACAACTGCCCCTAGATTGAGAGGACTGACTCTGTTACCATGTGTTGTCTGCCTCAAGCAGATTTTAACCCCCATTTTATAGAGTGTTTGGGAGAAAAACTGATGCCCTGTGCAATGTACATGCTCACTGGGTGGCCCTTTTATGAATAATGTGTCAAAATCATACTCCTAAAAGCACATGGCCAACTAGGGCCCCACAAAACCGATTTGCTGCTGCCTATGCCTCTGCCACAGAAAAGATCTTCATCTTCAGAGTTATAGGAAAAAGTATCTACAATACTCCCACTACACAGCCAAAGGGTGATTTTAAAGTCAGTTTAAGCCCTGGGTTTTTAAACCCAGTAAAGCAACCATTCCACAAGGGAGGATCCTAATCCTGACTATATTAATTTGAGGCTGAGTGGAGGAAGAAATTTCTAAATGTAACCAAGGCAGCAACTCTTTCTTTTGATGTCCATCCAGTAACCACCATTATAATAGTAATAATACCTACACAGAAGAACAACAGAAATACTGGAAGACTGGTCCACAATTTGGCTCAGTTGGAAAAAAAAAATTTAGTAAAAGAATTTATATGGTTAAAAGGGGCAGATTGGCTTTTCAGCTCCACAGTGTAGATTCTGAAGTAACTTTAACATCTACTGAGAGGAGCCTGTTGGCAAACTTTCACACCCTTAATCAATATTGAGTCCCAAATTTTAGTTGTCCTTGGGGGGTCACACTATGAACAAGGTACTGCCTATAATCATATGGAGGTTACTGGGCATTGCAATAGCAGAGGAAATTTTGGGGTGCAGCCCAGGGATAAAGCTCATGCCTAGCATGCACAAGGCCCTGGGTTCTATCCTCAGTACCAAAAAATAAAAAGTAAAAAGACTAATAGATGTGTTTCTCCTTAACCATCAGAGATATCATCTTACCTAAATCCCCCATCATTAAAAACTCAAGGCCATAAAGTAGCCCATTACTAGGCACGGATCGTCTGACCCAACCTTCAGTAAAGATAAATTAAATGCTTCATTCTGACAATTGGCTTAGCAAAAGTGGGACTCCACTGACCTCATTGACCTATTGGTATTTTAATTAAGACCCAATATAAACTGGGTCTGGTGGCCCACTCCTGTAATTCCAGGAGTCTGGGATGCTGAGGCAGGAAGATCTGAAGTTTAAGTCTGGGCAATTTAGTGACCTAACAAAATCTTGTCTCAAAATTTAGGAAAGAAAAAAATTTAAAATGGGGGATATAGCTCAGCGCAAAGGCTCAGGGTTGAATCTGCAGTATGTACAAATAAATAAATAATAGCAACAAAGCACTTAAGCATGAAATCCGTTATGCAAAAACTATTTTAAGAGGAAGGAGTGAGCCCCACTCTTATTCGTTAAAAAATGTAGTTTGATCTGTTTTTAACCTTAGAGGAAAGGAAGGCTGTGTCACCCCAGACACTGCAATCTTAACATCATGGCCCTGCCCTTTAAGCCCAATAACCACTATTTTTTCTTCCTATTTTTAAAATTAATCTTACTGGTACATTTTAGATGCATATAATCATAACGTTCATCATTTGGAACTTGTTCCTGTACATGACACGTCTGGATTCTCCTTTGTCCCCCTTTTCCTCTTCCCCTACTTATTTACAGAAGTTGTGTTTCCACTTTTTGTTCTGTTCTCTTTTTTCCTTTTCCCTTCCTTCCTTTCCTACTCTCCCTCCCTAGTTCTCCTTCCCCTTTGAAGATTTTCTTCCTGTTTCACAATATCTATTATACATTTTGGTCCTTATTGACACTTTTGGCATCTCATACCAGAGAAACCATGTGATATTCAAACATGTGTGTCCAACTTATTTCTTGGTTGTTTCCAAGATTTAGCAATCAAAAACTGCACCACTATAAACATGGGTGCACATGTATTGCTGTGGTATGATGCTTTTACATCTTCTGAGAAGATATCCAGAAGAGGGGTAGCTGGGTCAGATGGGACCTCCAGTTCTAGAATCTCCAGACTGATTTCCACAGTGGTTGCATCAGTCTGCACTCCCACCAATGGTGTAGAAGGTTCCTTTCTCCCTACACACCATTTAGCATTTGTTATTGGTTGATTTCTTGATGACAGCCATTCTTTCTAGAGGGGGCATGGAATCTCAGTGTTGTTTTAATTTCCATCTCTCAAATGACCAGTGATGTTGAACATTTTTTCATATATTTATTTGTCAGTTCTACTTCTTCATCTGAGAAGTATCTTTTTACCACTGTAGCTTTGTAGTATAATTTTGAGTTAGGGATTGTGAGGACCCCTGCCTTACCTTTGTTGTACAGAAATTACTTTTATGATTGTTTAATCTGTGAGGTATGTTACTTGTATTTTGATTGTGATTGCATTAAATCTGTATAACACTATTGAATGTATGACCATTTTCAGTACACTCGTTCTTCCAACCCAAGAACAAGTTACATCATTGCATTTTCTAATATCCTCTTTGATCTCCTTTGTCAGAGTTCTGTAGTTTCCAATGTGAAGAACTTTTACTTCCTTCAATAGATTGACTCCTAAGCATTTCATTTTTTTTATGCTGTTGTGAAAGGTGTTATTTCCCTAATTTCTCTGTTAGTGAGTTTGTTATTTGTGTACAGGCTTGCTTTTGATTTTTGATATGTCCTTAGTGAGTTTGTTATTTGTGTACAGGCTTGCTATTGATTTTTGATATATCCAGCTATGCCACTGAATTTGGTTATTAAATCTAGAAGTCTTTTTGGTGGAGTTTTTAGGATCTTCTATGTAGAGTATCGTGTTGTCCACAAATAATGATAATATAACATTTTCCTTTCTTACTCTTATTCCTTTTATTTCTTTCTTTTGTCTAATTGCTCTGGCTAGTGTATCCAGAACTATATTGAATAAGAGTAGTGATAGTGGACATCCTTATCTTGTTACTAATTTTAGAGTGAAAACTTTCAGGTTTTGTCCATTTAGTATAATGTTGGATGTTGATTTGTTGTAGATGTCTTTTATAAGATTGAGATAAAGACCATCTATTCCAATTTTCTATAGAGTTTTTATCATGAATGGTTGTTGGACTTTGTCAAATGCTCTTTCTGCATCTATTGAGATGGTCATGTGGTTTTTGTCCTTGGCTCTGTTAATATGGTGTAATACATTTTTGATTTGTGTATGTTGAACCATCCCTGCATCCCTGGGATAAATCCTACTTGGTCCTGTTGTATAATCTTCTTGATGATTTGCTGCATTCTGTTTACCAGTATGTTATTGAGGATTTTTGGCTCTTTGTTATTAGGGAGAGTGGCCTGTTGTTCTCTTTTATGGTTGGGTCTTTCTCTGGTTTTGGTATCAGGGTAATGCTTGCTTACAGGAACGAGTTTGGGAGTTTTCTTTTAGAGCTTGAAATGCTTCACTCCAAGCTCTCTTTCACTTAAGGATTTGTGTTGAGAAGTCTGCTGTGATTCTGATGGGCTTTCCTACATAACTGATTTGTTCCTTTTCTCTAACAGCTTTTAATATCTGTTCTTGTGTTGAATATCTGGAGTCCTGATTATTATATGCCTTGGGGTAGATTTTTTTTTATCATGGCTAATTGGAGGCTGTATACCTCAATTATCTGTGTGATCCTTTTTCCCTGCCAGAGAAGTTTTCTGCCATTACTTCTCTGAACAGTTTTTTACAGTCTCTTATGCTATCTCCTGCTTTTTCATCGACTCTGATCAATCTTGTGTTATTTTCCTGTGCTTCTTCTAGCTGCCATTGGATTGATTTTTCATGGTCCCTTGCTCTTTTTAAAAAACATTTCTTTTCCTGATCATTAGCCACAGTCCTGTCCCCTAGATCTGATAAGTCTGTCTTCATGCTGGTTAATTCTGTTGCACATACTTTCAGTGGAATTTTTAACCTCCTGTGTATCTGATTGAATCTGTTTCATGGATTCCATTGCTTTCCTATGTTGGGCATGCATGATTCCCATCATTTTTCTAAGCTCTTCTATTTTTTTATTGTATCTTCTCTAGATTCACTAATCATGCCCTTCGTAATGGTCATCATTGCTAAAGTTATCTCAGAAATTATTTGGGATGTTTTTCTCTAGAGCCCTATTTATTTGCTCTGTCCTACCTCCTGTTTCCACTTCAGTGAATCCAGGTGAGCGACTTTTGAATTGTTCTATCTTATTGCCTTCTGGGTTTGCCTTTGGTGACCTGGAAGCCTAGGGTTGCATCTTGCTTCTATGTCTTCTTGTTTTCTATTTTTTCATTTAATGCCTACGTTGATGCTTGTAAATTGTTTATGATAGGTGTCTTTATTGCTAGTATCAAGAACACTTAGGAAATTACTACTTCTGAGAGCTGTCTTCCAGGTGTAACTGGATTTTGGATTCTGAGTCTGTTGCAAGATTCCACCTCTTCAACTTATTGACAGTGAGAAGTTGCTAGGTATTTGGCCTGATCCTTGATTATTTGGCACTGGCTTATTGTATTGCTTATGATTCTTAGGCAATCTCAGTCTTGGTACACAAGGAAGAACAACTTATTAAAACAATTATGTCACCTGGGCTAAAGTAGTAAAATCATTAATAATGACAGCATGAAACACATCCCAGAAAATGACAAACTGTGGTAATTATTAATTTGCCACCTTTAACCATATGAACAGGATTTGTAGATACATAACCAAATGTAATACAAACCGGAAAATTGTATAAGTAAATATCCCCTCACTATGGCAATTTTATCCTCAGGGGGGAAATTTTTTAAAGGTTAATGGGAAAAAGTAGAAGACCAGAAGCAGAGAAAGAGATTAGGAGCAAGACCGGAGGACAAAGGAAAATTATGCTTTGAAACCAGTGAAGAAGACAGGACTGAAAGAAGGAATAAACAGAAACAAGCACAGAGCCAAAAAGAAAGTAGAAACAACGGTCTCACCTGTATAAAAACGAGAGCAATAAAGAGAAAAAACAGAAAAATTAAAAATAAAGAAGCAAAGAAAAGAAGAAAGCAGAAAAAAAGAAAACTGTTCACTCCCCAGTATGTCTCTGCTGCCCCTGGTTGACAGAAGGGGCAGGTGGAGCCCAGATCCATGTTGACTGACCGCAGCAAGCAGAAGTAGAGTGATGGCGGTGGTGGATAACCCCAGCAAACCTGGGCCTTTATCCCACCGAAGTTCAGGCTGCTTCTGATTTCTGATCATGAGGCTGGGATCTGAGTTCTTCCACCTGCAACACTGCAAATGACTCCTGCCAGCTTGAACTTGGCTCCCTGTGGGATTGAACTTGGCTCCCTGGCCTTCCTCAGGCTTGAACTCTATTTCACCTCAGTCTGATGCTTAGAGCCACTAGATGGAGCTACCTGGATCCTCTCTGGGTCCTCACTTCTGTTGGCTCCTTTCCAAAATGGCTACTGGCCACTTGCCCTCTGGTGGGGAGGGGGCATCTGAACCCAAATAATTCATCCTGCACTGAAGTCCAGAGTCCACTGCTGCATTCCCCTGGTGCATCTCTGTGGAGGCCTCTGGGGTCTCCAGTGGTCACTGCACCTCTGCAGGTCCAAGCCTCCCCTCCCAGGCCGTGAGCAGGGCTCAGGGAAAAGGCACCGCTTGCCACCTCCCTCTTCTGCATTGTGGTCCCTCTCTTCACTCTGCCCGTGGACCCTAATTCTTGCTTCAGATCCTGGCTGGGTCCCTGGGACTAACTCCCTCCTCCTTCTCTACCTTGCCTTTCTTATATTCCAGCATCTGGATTCCAAATATTGGAGAGGCTGTTTCTCTGCTGCTCACCTTTCCGCCATCTTGATAACCACTATTTAAATTACTGACTACATCCGATCAGCAACTAGTAAACACTTTGCTATCATAGATTTAGCCAAATGCCTCCTGTTCGGAGCCTATTTCAGTAACCTCTGGGCTGCACTTTGTCTTCCCCATTAAAGAGACACGATGTATCTTTGTAAGGAAGGACAACTGCCCTGCCATTGCACACAGTCTTTGCAGACAGGATCATAACCACATTCAATATAGAGCTTGCTAGAAAGCTGCTGCTTCCCTTCCTTAACCAGGAGATTCCTGAAAAAGCAAGGGACTCAGAGGTCAACATAATTGACTGAGCTTCAGAAAATCATCCTAGCACAGGTCAATAATTGGCCTGATCTGCACACTTTTACAGATTTGCAGACCCATGCCAGTGGTCTGGCCAATGGAAAAAACAATTCCTTATCCAAGTTCCCTCCCTTTGTGGTAAAGAACTCCAGAATCTCTTGCCTCACAGATACTGGAAATATAAACCAAGGTCACGCAAGTCTCTATAAGCACTAAAGCCCTTGTACGAAGCCTCACCCAGACCCCTCTTACACTCTTCTGTCTTCTTATTTGTTTTACTTCTCAAGATACACAGTGCCGGCCTATTGAGTGAGACCCTCAGTGGAAATTTTATCTCCCTCATCAGCCTCAGGGTACAAGCTTCAGAGAAAACCCTGATGGTTTAAATAAGTGTGTTCAAACTCAGCTAAATGAAACACTGCACGTTAGTCATCAGTTGAACATCAAAGGAAAATTGCAACAAAAATACTCCATATGACCCAGAAATTCTAATTTTGAGTATATAATCCAAAAGAATTGAAAACAGGATGTGCATTGACATCCATAGCAGCATAACTCACAATAGCTAAAGTGTGGAAACAACACAAATATTCATCAACTAATGATGGATAAGCAAAACAGAGTAGAGCCACACAAATGGAATATTACTCAGCCTTAAAAAAGGGAGAGAATTCTACACTATGCTACACACAGGTGAAACTTAAAAGCAAGCTGTTGGGAAAACCTAGGTACCCTCCTTCAGTACCAGCAAGAAGTTCACACTGCACTAACTCCCTTCATCCTCGCTCCACCCCAGGAGATGCTAAGGCAGTCTCCTTTCCCTGTTCCAAGTTATTTTGGGATTCTGCCTTATTTTCCCCAGAAAGTCTCATTGTAAGAGTAATAAGCCTCTTGCTCCCCTTTGGAGTGTGTGTAGCACCCTCGGTCCTGACATCTGAGCCTGATTTTGGGTGGAGGGATCCACATCATTTTTATTGGCTGACCACAGAAAGGCCTGGCATGTTATGTGCTTAAAAAATGGATATTGGTGTCATTTCTATTTCCCTACTTAAATGACCAGATATATGTGAATCTGATAGTTATTTATACTCAGAGAGGCAAGGTACTAATATAAGAGCTATCCTTGCAGCTAAATATAGCAGGTCACTTCCAGTGTAAATGATAAATATGTAAAAGAATAGTAAAAAGTGTCAATCAAAAGCACTGATGAATAGTTAGAGGATAAACATTTCCAGGCTTCACCTATTAGGTACTCAGCGAACATTTGGTGAATGAACGAACGGCCCCCGTGTGTGGGACCTGGGAACTGATTAGACACAGGGGCAGAGAGAAGAAACACGTCAAAAATAAGCAAGAAATCAAAACTAAGAAAGTTGCGTTGAGGTGCACCCTCCCCACACTCTCCAAACTTAAGTGATTTTTAAAAATGTTTTGGTGGTGGGACATCGGGAACACCTATCAAAAAATATCAAGACGGGTACTTTCTAAGACATTGTGTAGAAAAAAAATTCCAAAATGATTAAAGTTGGTGCAGAGACCACGGAACCATATTTTTCTTTATCATATTGATCATTTCAAGTGGAAGTGTTAGCTATCTTAGAAAAATTGTGGTTCCGAATTGCTTTTGCCTCTAACTCTGGACCTCTGTTCCTGAAGGATTGTTTCCTAAAGGAAGACATTCAGCTAGAAAATTTCAGCACATCAGAATCTCTCTGAAGATTAAGAAATCTCTATGAAGGACTGAAAGTCTAAATTGAAAGTTTTTGCTGTCACATCTAGGTAGGGGTGAAATAGTTCTTCATACCCACTTCCTTTCCTCTGTCTGGAGCTTACTGATGTCAATTTTTCTCTCAGAAATTAAATAAAGCCCAAAACACTGAGTGTCACTCATGGAGGGACATGCTCCCCGGCCTGCCTTTACTGAAGTGTTTTCAGAGATACCCATCCAACACCAAATCTCCACTTAATAGACTATTCCTCTTTTATCCTCACTGCACATAAGCCAAAAGTCACACTTCAGGTGCACAGTTTCCACTGGGTACCCTCATTAGGCTGGGCCACCTCTGTAACTTCCTGTGAAGTCTCTTACTCGAAGCATTAATGCCCCCTCCAGATGGTACAGGGTGACTTTCTCCTACCTGGGATTGCTTAGAACAAAAGTAACTACTTCAACTCCTTGTCACCAAAGCAAGAAGAAATGGTATTAGACTCCCTGGGACAGGATGTCATTACTGGTTGTTCCTTGACAGCTGCAGATGACACTTCTGAGTAGATCTGGAAGCTCCCCAAGGCCCCATCCCCCACTGCCCACCTTGCTCTGCAGTCTTTCCAGGACCAGTGCCTGGCCTCTGGACAGCTGCCACCACAGGGACTCAGAGCCCAGCCGCTCAATGATGATGGGACACAGGGGTCTGAGCCCCCAAATTCAGCATCTCCTTTGGGCAGCTCCTTCCCCATCACAAAGAAACTGCCTTTCAAAATGATAGCAAACCCTCTCCAACTGGTGGTTGACCTGAATATGTCAAGCTAATTCTCTAAACCAAACAAATGGTCAGCTGTTAGCTGTTTGTTGGTTTGGAGGATATTTGCCAGGGGAAACAATACATAACAAAGACACGTATTTTGTAAGATTAATTAAGTCACCAAAAGAGTGGTATACAAGGGAGTGCAGGAAACCTGTCCACATACTAAGACCAAGGAATCCAGCTGAGGGCCTGGAGCCCACGGAAATGTCCTGCATGAGTCCAGCTGAAGGCCTGGAGCTCACAAAATGCCTCCCACGAGTCCACCTAGAGGCCCAGAGCCCATGACAATATTTCATGCAGGCCTGTTTCACGGATCTGCACTGTGAAGGCCCAAAGGTCAGTGGTGGAATCTAGGAAGTCTGTGCAAGCAGGATAAAGGATCTGTGCTAGCAGGATAAAGGATCTGTGCTAGCAGGCTGAGCGGTCTGCACTGGAGCCAGGAAGTGACGCTCAGAAGAACCAGAGCTCCCCCAAAAGGTACCACAACAATGAGGTCCCGAGCTCCTCCAGTGATGAAAGCCAGCACAGCAGGCTTCTCCAGGAGACTGAGCTGTGTACCATCTTCCCCTCCAGAGCCAGGAAGCCATGCTAAGAGTAAGAACCAGAGCTTCCCCCAAAGTGAACCGAAGATATTCTCAGTGCCAACAAAGTCCCGAGCTCCTCGGAGAATGAAAACAGCCAAGTTCATCAGGAAAGCCAGCGTGACGAGCTCCTCCAACAGAACCGACAGCTCCTTACAGCTTCCACCAGCTCCCGACAGCCTTGCCTCTTCTTCTCCAGTTCTGCCTCTTTTGCTGCTGGCAACAATCCCCAGGTGGGCCTCGCACACCCAGCACCATGCTTACTGAGTTCAGCTGGGGGTTATAAATTGACCACCAGTGGTTAGTCCACCATAAGCTGGTATTCAGGTGCTGGTGAAAGGCCAGGTTTGTTTGCTGCCTATGGAACCCAGGCAACACCCTGCCTTAAAATTAAAGACATCTAGGAAATAGGACTTAATACCTTTTCTAATCTTCCCTCCACCTGGAGATTTCTTTAGACTCGAAGAGATTTTCCTGATACAGTCAGTGTCCTTGCAGTAAAGTGACATACAGAGTGAACATGTTTGACAGCCTTCAAATCTCCACTTACCCATCACAGTCACTGTCTCTGATGTGTACCACTTGTCCTACTAGTTATCTAGTATTATTCATAGAATTGACTTATTCTTAGCTTACACTTTTAATCTTAAGCAATCACATCCAAGAAATAATGGGTATTTTTGTTATTTATATTTTACCTAATATGCATCATGCAAAATAATTGCCCTATCAAATTTTTAACGTTCAACTTAGTACCATTTAAATACCATACATAAGAGTCAAGCTTTGGGCAGCGCAACAGAACCTGCACAAGTTTATTTTATAAGAAATGTTTAAACGTTATGGAAAGACAAAAAGTGAGAAGGGGACGTTTGCATCAACACAGAGATAGTATTTGCACAGAGTGGTTGCTACCCTGGAGGGACAGAGGGAAGAACAGGAAGTGATCAGGACCTGGAAACTGGAGAGAAGAACCTCTCAGCGCTGAGCCTGTGGTGCCTCGGGGTTGTGGAGCAAACCCTGGCTATGCTGCTGTCTCTGAGGAGCTCCTGAGGGGGATCGAGGAGGGTAAGGGAGAAACTGAGACCTGGAACACCTGGTTATCATCACCTCCCCCTGCCGAGATGAATCTCTGCTACTCCTTGGGTGGTGCTGATTGGAAGAGCAAGCAAATCAGAACCTCGTCTTCCATCTTCTACTCCCCCCGTTTTGACAGAGCATTCAGTCAGCCAGGTAGAAAAGTGGTACCCAGAGCCTCAGGCCCAGCCTCACGCAGTGGAGTCTGAACGGAGCACTAATCGAGAAGCATTCGCTTAACAATCAGCATTCCATTCTTGGCAAAATATTTCCTTAAAAGATGCTCGGAAGAGAAATGCCAGTTTGGGAAAATATGCTTGTGTGTTGTGTGAGAGAATTTGGAACAGGCTTTCCAGACCCCCTTAAGGCCCAACAAACAAATTATAATTTAGACAAGTCTGGGATTCTTCGCAGCTCAGCTTGTGGTGGTGGTATTAGCTTCGCAACTCCAAACAAGTGAAGCTGTCTGTGTGAAACCCAACTCGACAGCACCTCACTGGGAAACCTAGAGGTGCAGAAAACAGAGATTGTGGTGCTTATTCCCGACCAAGAGGGGTGAGTTTGCAAACAGGCACTTTGTCTAGGCTCAGGAAAGGATGCCACTGAGGCACCCTTTCAACCAAAGAGCTCATAACCAGATGGCAAAGACAGACTCTTGAGACTGTCCTCCGTAAGTGACTGTACAACACAAATGACCTAGGCCATGTGCCCTTTACTGCCAATTAAAATCTCCTGTGAGGCTGGATATAGTAGCACTGTCCAGTACTCTGGGAGGCTGAGGCAGGAGGATGGCAAGTTTGAGCCTAGCCTGGGAAACTTACTTAATGAAACCCTGTATCAAAGTAGAAAATAAAAAAGGGTTAAGGATGCAACTTAGTGTGAAGGCCTTGGATTCACTCACCAGCGCCACCTAAATAACAACCCCAAAAAAGCTGAGGGTGGGGCACACACCTATAATCCCAGCACTGAAGAGTCTGAGGCAGGAGGATCTCCACGGGTTCGAGGCCAACCCGGGCTACAGAGTGAGATCAACACCAGCCTGAACTGCATAGCGAGACAACTGGACCCTGGATCTATCAGTGCTGAGAGTGTGCCTGAAGACTTTAATATTAGCTGGTATAAACCAGGTATGATGCAATTTGGATAAAGTCACCTTTGTCCTGACCATTATATGAACCTCCTCCTTAGGAACCAAAATGCAGGGATCCAGCCGGTCTTGCTGCTTCCCAGAACCACACTCCTGTCAGCAAATCCACAGCGGATTGTCTCTGCGCACCCCTGGATCTGTCTCTTCCTTTGGCCTCACGGCACTTTGGTTTTCATGCACCGGCATGGGTTGCTGTAGAACATTTGAACTCCCCTCACACACAGAAATTCATACATTGAAATCTTGACCCCCAGGGTGATGATATGAGGAAGTGGGCCTTTTTTGCCCCAATTTCCTTAAGAGCACAAAAAAGAGAATTTATATCCAAAGATGTCTGACACTGGGCACAAACTAATACTTTACAAGCATGGGTTTCCCTAAAGTGTTCTGTCTTTAAAACTCAAATACAAATTGTTTATACTTTGATTGGTTTTAATATGAAACACTATTTAATGTGCTTGCTATCATTTTTAAGCAGTTGAAAATAGATTAAACCTCATTCATAATAAAAGCAAATTAAAATGACTATGAGGTAATATTTATTTTCTCACTTATAAAATTGGGAACTTTTTGAATGTGATAATATACTCTTCTGGTTAGGGTGTGAATAAAACAATTCTCTCTTCCCTGGTAGGTGGGACTGTAAACTGAGCAATCTATCAGGAGGATGGGATGAATAGAAAATATCTATCCAAATTTTAAATGCAAATTTACCCACAATTCAACATTAAGAAATCTATCCTTTGGGCTGGAGACATAGCTCAGAGGCACAGTGTCTGCCTGGCAAGCGCAAGGTCCTGAGTTCGATTTCCAGTACCAAAAAAAAGAGAAATCTATCCTTTAAACTTGAGGCTTTTATAGGTAAATGGATGCAACTCAAGACCATACTCAAAAATGAAATAAATCAGACTCATATGTGTAAACATCATATTATCTCCATAGTGTGAGAAGCTGAAAGAGTAAATAATATCCAAAATGTACAATAGATATTGGAAAATGGAAAGAAACTGTTCAAAAAGAAGAGAAACTGGGGGCTGGGGATATAGCTCAGTGGAATAAGTGCTTGCCTAGCAAGCGCAGGGTCCTGAGTTGGATCCCCAGTACCACAAAAAAAAAAAAAAAAAGAAAGAGAAACTGGGATTGGGGAAAGGAGAAAAGAACGAAGGGGATAATAAATAAATAAATATATATATATATATATATATATAATAGTTAAGAGACTTACAGTACTAATTTCTCTTAGTTCATTAAAAGGAAAGGTTTGTGCTAATATTTTGGGGGTAATTTTTCAAGCCTATATCTTGTCCTCTGAGTAACTACTTTGAAGATAACAAAATATAATCTATTAACCATTGTTACTCTCATTATGTTGTTTTGAAATTTTGTTGTATTTTTTCTCTTTAAAATAAAATTAAAAAGCATAAAAAGGAATCTAAACCGTAGATAGTCCTGTGCATGTATGTAGAGATATATGTTCACAGGTTTATGTTCAGCTCTCTCTCTAATAACAAGAGACTAGAAGCAACCCTACTAGTACCCAACAGGGGACTGGATGCCATGGGAAGTGTGATCAAAAGCTACAGTGAATGTTTTAAAATTTTATTTTAAAAAAGACATTATCATCAGTCTCCCTCAACATACTCCCATAGATTTGAGTGTTTTTCAGTTATACTTGTTTGTGATTGTCTGTTAGAGAAATAAACAAGCACTGATCCAACTACCTTGCTCAATCCCTGGCTGGAGGCCGGCCCAAAAGAGCAGGACCATGATTCCACAGCTAAGACCTTGAAAACCTTAACACCTTAGTGCAGTCGGCCCTCCACTCCTCAAAGTGGGACAGCGAGACATTTCCTAAATGAGGAGCTGAGCTGCTCATCTCCAGGTCTGGCACAGGGATCACCCACAGAACAATGATAAAAGACAGAAACCTAAGTGAGGCAGGAGGGGTCATGCCTGTAACACCAACACTCTTGGAGACTGAGGCCAGAGATTCGCAAGTTCAAGCTCAGCCTGGGCAACTTAGCAAGACTCTGCCAAAAAAAAAAAAAAAATAGAAAGAGTTGGGAATGTAGCTTGATGCAAAGACCCTGAATTCAAACCCCAGTACTGGAGAGAGGAGACACAGAGACACAGAGACACAGAGACACAGAGACACAGAGACACAGAGACACAGACACAGACAGAAAGAGACAGAGACAGGAAGACAGAGACAGAAAGAGACAGAGAGAAGAGAGAAAGGGAGTTAGGTCTGTATGTACTAATATGGAACAACACTCATGTTATGTTTTTGTATTAGTCAGCTGTAAGGAAATGTGTGCAGCACTGACAACCCCCCCAAGTGAGCCAGGAGCAGAGCATGAATCAAAGTCTGGGTCCTTTCAGGGGCACTCCCAATTACCCAGCTTCCTCCCACAAGTTCCCACCCCCCAGCAGGGCCATCCTGGAGGAAGAACATTCAGCACATGAACTTGTGGAGGACAAACCACAAGCAAACATGTGAAAAAATAATAGAAAAGAGCAAAACACCTTTGGAACCAGCGGTGGCGGCTGCATGGTACATGAATGTCCTAAATGCCACTGAACTGTGTAATTTAAAGTAGTGAATTTTGTGGAAATTTCATCTCAGTTGTCTTTGGAATGGAGAAGACGGGTACCACTATTTGTGCTGATTGAAGAGGGGTGCAGCCTTGTGCCTGTGTACAGACAGGCAAGCAGCCTCTCTGGAGGTAACACATCAACACTGTGGTCTCCAGTTGGGAGACAGGCTTGCTGTTTACAGGGTACCCTTGGTGTTGGTTATATTTTTACCACAAGCATATAACTACACCCCTCTTTTAAAAACATCATTAAGGATGTCACTTAGTTGTTCCTATGGGTGAATAAATTACTTGCCATTGGGAAAAACAAATGAAAAACTTCCCTGCAAGATTGTTATTGATGAGACACTGCTGTATGGATCATTCCGTTTCAGAAAATGTGGCCTTTGTCAAGGTACACGGGCATCGTATATCAGGTCTGGTCTCTCTCTCTCTCTCTCTCTCTCTTTCTCTCTCTCTCTCTCTGTCTCAGGGTCAGAGTACTTCAAGAATGCAGACACAATCTCTGAAACCAAATGGCAAATATCAAAAACTTGCTGGAAAAAGAGAAAAGCATAACTTACTAAAAATTCCTTCACCAGCTGCTAGACTAGTCAGCACTGGGCAAATTAGCATACCTTCATAGATTTCATGATCTTGAATCTGGATAATGCCATCTCCCTTCTCATGAAAATCCAGAGGAGCTGCCACCCCTGTGTCTCTCCAAGTACAGCTCTTGAAGCTCTTGGACGGTGTCACTGCATAAGTGCACCTTTTTCAACTTGGCTGCCTCTTTCTGACCCAAAATAATTTCAACTCTTTCTACAACCCCAGGCTCCACCAGGTTCCCTGGTATTTCACATGCATTTCCTGGTGATTCTAAACTAACCTTGAACAAAGAGACCAACAACGTTTTAACTGTGTCTTTGACTGCGCTTCTCACTGGACTGCTCCAAGCCCTGACTTCTTTAGAGTTGCAAAAAGCACTAGGGCTTTGCTTCCAAAGTTATACAAGTAGCTTTTCAATATCCCTGCCAGTGTTTGGTTTTATGTAGTCGGTGCTCAGACTTTTCTCGGTGGAGAGACATATGGTTTGAGCCCATTTTAGCAACTCCATAATAAAACCGATTATAAAAATAAGCATCTAAGAATATCTTATGCTTTTAAGATTGACACTGCTGCTCGCTACTCAATTGCTGGTTGTGGCTGGCAGTGCACCCAGCCCCTCTGTGGTCAAGTTCACGGCTGCACATGCAGAGCTGGTGTCCTAGCACCACGCAGGGACTTGGAGCTGGGCGGACCAAAGGGTCTGTGCTGGAAGCCTGGAGGTGCCATCCAAGGACCCCGGTGAAGACCGGCGCCCCCTGAAGGTGCAAAACTGAGATTTCCTTCTTTGCACACATCACTGATCTTAAGACTTTGCTTCAAATGCTTACACCTTCCAGGGGACGGCACACCTTTGCACTTACTGCTCTTTAAGAAAGTAAATGCACAGTGATGCTAAAAACCCCCAAAGCCAGAATCTTCAGCAATCCTGTGTCATTCATTTGTTCCTTTGTGTGGGCATTTATTCACCAAGTATTTACTGTGTCTATTTACATGGCAGCACTTCATCAGGTCCCACCAGTACAACAGTAAGCAATTAAAACACAGCCCGGACCACATGGAGCTTATGATCCAGTAGGGGGATATGAGAAATAATCACACAAACACACGGGCACATATTGTGCAATATTCCAAAGAAAATTATGCTGCTCACTTTAGTCTGGAAAGCTCAAGCGATTCTCAAGGTGAGGGCTGAAAAATAAGCAATTCCACCGGTGCAAAAGTGGAAGGAAAAGGATTTGAAGTCGAAGCATGAGCGACAGCTCTGGAGAAGGAGATGGGGATGTAGTTAGGGAAAGAAGGACAGCGTGTCTGGGGTACGTGACCGAAGACGGTGAAGAAGATAGGACCAGAGACCCTAGCAAAGACCAAATCACAGTGGTCTTGGAGACTGTCACAGAGTTTGAAATGTTTGAAGATAGTCATTTTTTACTTGACTGAGGTAGAATCTCAGAGTTGTTTCGTTTGAGTTGAAAATGTGGTATCTATACACAGTGGAGCACTGCTCAGCCATAAAGAAGGATGTATTTGAGTCATGTGTAGGAAATGGATGCATCTTGAGACCATGATACTAAGTGAAATAAATTAGACACAGAAAATTAAATATCATACAGTTTCTCTTATAAGAAAAGCTAAAGAGGGGCTGGGGATATAGCTCAGTGGAATAAGCGCTTGCCTAGCAAGCGCAGGGTCCTGAGTTCGATCCCCAGTACCGCAAAAAAAAAAAAAAAAAAAAAAAGAAAAGCTAAAGATATAAATAACTGAAAGACCAAAATGAAGGAGAAACGATGAGAAACAGGGCGGTAGACTCTTTGGAGGTGGAAAGGAGATGCAGCAAAGGAGAGAGAAGGGATGTAGCGATTAACTGTGGTCTCAGCTGGAGTAAAAAGCGCCCACAGGATGAGGTCAGCACAGCGCTGGGTGTCTGGGTGACTGACCTGCTGAAGAGGGGAGACACCCTTGGACATGGGCAGCACTGACCCACCATTAGGCTTGTAGCCCAGGGTGGAATGCAGCGTGCAAAGAAGGAAAGCTTGGTTTTGCACCTTCAGAGGGCGCTGGTCTTCACCGTTGTCCTTGGACCGCACCTCCAGGCTTCCAGCTCTGACCCTTATGGTTCCCCACAGGGACTCGCACAGGCTCTGTAGGGAGCTCCAGGCCCCAACTTCCAATAGACCCTCAGCTCTCCGGCACGCAGACGGCCCTTCTGCCCACTTCTAGCCTGATTCTGCAGGCGACCTACCTTGTAAATCCCGTACATAGATGAGGTAGAGGTAGAGGTAGAATTAAATGTTTCTCCTGTGAACACTAATTGACACGTGAGGGGAGCAAGGGAAGTAAAAATGATCAAGATGCGATGCATTTATGTACTAATTCCCCAGAATGATTGTAATCATTATGTATCACAAACACACACTAATAAAAAATAAATGTATGGAAGAATTCTGAATTTTATAGCCACGGTAAGGGAGCCTCTGCATTTCAAGGAGCACAGCAGCTTTTTCAGAGATGCATCTGTTGGCGGTTCCTCTGGCTTTATTGAAAGAGCAGCCTAGGCAGGAGGCGAAGAGGAAGTAGGATGACTACACAGGCTTTTGTGTGGACAAATGAAGCCTGGTGGGGTGAGAGGAGGCTGGAAGAAGTAGGTGAGTCAGACGTTGGAGCAGCAGCACTTGGAAAGAAAGTTCAAGTGCAGAAGGGCAAGAAGCCGTGGATGTGTGTGAGCCGTCAGCCGAACAGCTAACCACATACCCTTTAGGGAACAGCCCCCAGTGACCACCTTAATACCACCAAGCCTCAGTTTCCTCGTGAAATAAGAACACCACTACTTGTCCTTAGGCATGCTGTGCTGCTGAAAGAGGACGAGGCATGGGAAGCACTGACAGTCACTGCGGAAAAGTCACACTTTTTCTAGGACCCCTCTTTGCCCTCTATGTTCCTCCTTGTCTTTTGTAACCTGGGTTTTCATCAGATGGGCCACGCTCTGTCCCAACTGTGCCCTTCTACTAACCCCCCGTCCAAATTTCTTCTTTATTCCACTTTTACAAGACCGATGTTACCCTTCCTCAGGCCAGAAGTCCCCCAGTCGTTGACTTTCTTATTCAAGGCACCCTCTTCCACGATGCTGAGCAAAGGTACATCTTTAAGATAGTGCGGTCTGTTTAACAGCCTGCTTTTGTGTTTTGATTGTGTCATGGTCAACTAGGCATGATTTTTCTGGTCCCCATCATGGTTGCTAGTACGTTTGCTGCAATAAATAAGGAATAACCTCCCTCAAAAACTAGGTGTCTTATTATGACTCGTTCTCATTATCCATGCACAGTTCTCAAGAAAAGCCACCATGATGAGGTAAATCATGTTGGCTTCCCCACAGCAAGGAGATGCCACGGAAATTTCTAAGGTATGAGCTGTTGGCTATTTTCAAGGAGCCAAACTGCAACTTCTTAGGTCAGGAAATCCAAGATTTGCCGTAGCTGCTTCTGGATAACTCCCCAATGAAATCAGTTAAGGAATTAATGGATGGATTTTAAAATCCACTGGAATAGTTCTAGGCCAGTGCCAATCTGACAGTGCAACAGGGTCACATAGAGGTCACTGGCAGAAGCAAATGATAGGTCTGGACAAAATTTGTGTACTATTTTCGTTACTCTTGTGAGTTTTAAACTGCTTCCAAATAAGAGGTTATAATTTTAAAATCTAAATGCAATTTAAAAAATTATGGCAACCCAGCTTTAAAACACCCTGTGCCTTGAGGAAGAACAGAATATATTCATGTTCCTAATAACTAAGTTCCTGCCAACAATGGGCAGCACATGGTGACGATTCCATAAGAGTATAGGCCTAGTGATGCTATAGCCGTCTTAGTCTGTATAACTACATACTACGACATTCCCACAGGAGGGAAACAACCTAATGACACATTTCTCAGAATGGATCACTGTCATTAAAGGATTCGTGATTGCACTTCATGAGCCTTCAAAGCTGCAAAAACAGAGTATATGTTACATGAAAAACCAGGCAAGCATAACACAGTACTATATAAAAATACCTCTATTGACAGAGCCCACAGGCCCAGACCATTATCCCGGAAGCCTGAGACGTGGTGACAGTTCTCAGATCTAAGGACCCAGAGCATCTCTAATCCCAAGGCTGCCTCCAACCCATCCAGCCCCGGGACCCGCCCCACCTTCCTCAGCCTCAGCCTCCGTCCTGCAGAGCTCACAGACCCACAGTGCACTCCCATAACCTGCTCTCCCGAAGTTCCCCAAGCCCATCTGCAGATAACAAGAATTTTGAGAGCAGCTGACATGGATTGGACATTTCTTGGCATGTTACATCCATTACCTTGCTTAATTCTCGCAACACTGAGCAAGAGTTAATGCAATAATCCACTCTTAAAGCAGCAATCTTTGTGGCAATTAAGTCCTCTCTCAGGGCCCCCAGCCTCTCTCCTAACTCCTCTGGAAACCCTCTGCCCTCCTCCTCTGAGCTGGAAGAATGTATTTATTTTTCTTTTGTTTTTGCGAGACAGGGCCTCGCTATGTAATTCAGGCTACCCTTGAGCTCACTTTGTAGCCCAGGCTGGCCTCGAACTCACAAGGATCCTCCTGCCTCAGCCTCCCAAGCGCTGGGATTACAGGCATGTACCATCACACCCAGCAAGTTTGCAGAATTTATAAATCAAAAATCATTCCATCTTTCCAGGTGTGGAGGGAAATGAGCAATCCCCTCTGCCTCCACCTAAAAATATGAAAAATAAGCTTTACCAAACCTGAAACAAGTTTTCAAATGCCTTTGAAAAAACTTATAAATCAAGTAGGATTTGTCTGTCTTTCAGCTCTTCAAAATTATCACGCATGCACCTGAAGTTTAAGCAAAGAAACCCATTAAACAAACAAATCTAAAATCATAAAGCTCAGATTCAGAGATTTATCCCCTCACTCTAATGAATATCCAATTCAGAATACTGTTTTGTCTTCAAAGAGCCCTGAAGGTTCTTATCTTTGTTATCTTTCTGTACTGTTAGCAGAAATATTACATCTTTGAAATGAAGAAAAACATTATTCCCAGAGCTAAAACAGAAAAGGCTTTGAACTATTTTAGGGATAAATCAACTCACAGTTACTGATAAACCAAAAAAAGTGGAAAAGATTATTTCAAACCAAGTTGGCCTCTCTTACATATATTCAACTGTCAGTTCCAAAACCAGCCTTACAATATACACATAAACCATCCAATTCTACTGAAATGTCATACCAGCCCCCATTCAATCAGTTAAGCCATGTAATAGTTGTCAGCTAAATAAATTTCAGATCAAGCTACTAATAGACTCTGATTCAGGTAGATATTACAAATCCCATACAACCTCTTTCACTGACCATAGCCTTCCTTATGCACCAGATGAAAATTTACCTTAACTTCAGTTAAATTGTAAAATCCTTCCCTGGGTTGAGTTGCTGAGTTCTGTATTAGGGAATATTGGATAGCCTTACGGTCTCCAACCACAGCTGGCCTGAGTGTACACTGCACAAAGGCACCTGGCAAGGTGACCAGTGAGGGCACAAATCCAGGCTCTGCTATGGTTAAGCCATCTCACTTAGTCCAGAGAACCCCAACCTTGGGGAACGGGTTCTTTTGATATTCATTCTTGATCCAGAGAGCCACTTTAAAAAACTCATCTACAAAGAAATTTCATCACTTTGGAATTCACTGAAGGGAACTTAGGTGCCCGCTCTGGCCCTGTGTGTTGGTTTGGGGGTTAGTTTGCAAGGGGAACAATATAATACAGGACACATACTTTATATGATTATTTATAATGGTCACCCAAAGAATGATTTCCAAAGAGTGCAGGAAATCTGTCCACACACTAAGACCAAGGAATCCAGCTAGGGGCCTGAGTCCCGCACAATGTATTACATGAGTCCAGCTGAAGACCTAGAGCTCATAACAATGCCTCTCATTAATCCAGCTGGAGGCCCAGAGCCCATGACAACGTCTCATGCAGGCCTGTTTCATGGATCTGCTCTGGGAAGGCCCAAAGGTCAGTGGTGGAATCTAAGA
The DNA here is from genome assembly GCA_004027595.1 of Dinomys branickii. Lineage (NCBI taxonomy): Eukaryota > Metazoa > Chordata > Mammalia > Rodentia > Dinomyidae > Dinomys > Dinomys branickii. The sequence goes on along the minus strand of PVLD010009993.1, from coordinate 47,743 downwards.
AGTCAATGCCAGTGGGATGAAGGATCTGTACTAGCAGGCTGAGGGATCTGTACTGGAGCCAGGAAGCAATGCTCAGAAGAACCAGAGCTCCCCTAAAAGGTACCCCAGCCATCCTCAGTGACAGTGAGGTCCCAAGCTCCTCCAGTGATCAAGATGGCCAAGTTCCCATTAGGGAAGCCAATGCAGCAAGCTTCTCCTAGAGACCAGCAGTGCACCAACTTCCCCTCCAGAGCCAGGAAGCAATGCTCAGAGTGAGGACCAGAGCTCCCCCAAAGTGAACCGAAGCCATTCTCAGTGCCAGTGAGGTCCCGAGCCCCTTGGAGGATGAAAACAGCCAGGTCCATCAGGAAAGTCAGTGTGACGAGCTCCTCCAAGCTTCCAGTAGCTCCAACAGCCTTTCTCCACTCCCAACAGCCCACTTCTCCTTCTCCAGTTGTCTCTTATGCTGCTGGAAAAATCCCCAGCTGGGCCTCCCACACCCGGCACCATACATACTCAGTTCAGCTGGGGGTTGTAAGTTGACCACCAGTTATCAATGCACTACACCCTGGATGTGACCCAGCTGTGGGCTGCCTCCCAGGGGATCCACATTCACACCTGGAGGTAGAAATAGGCTTTGTCCTAACGTAGCACGCACCTATCCTGTCTATAGCTGCCTTTCTCTCAGTTCTCAATTTCTAGTCCCCGGTATTAAAAGTACAAGACTCATTCTTTCTGATTCTTCTTTTATGGAGAGAGGGAAGCACAGCATGGGCAACCCTCAACATGCACAGATTGTTTTGTAACATACTGGGTATGATTTCAGGGATGAAGAAAATGTTCCATTACAGACAAATGCACAAAGCAGCCTGATGTCCAAATGAATACCAAAGACCCTCAGTGTCAGTAACTGAAAATTAAGCTTCTGTCACAGCCGGGCAAATTTTTACTGAAGTTAGAGGGGGACAATTTTGAAGGGTTTGATTTAAAATACAGGACACGTTGTACATGGAGAATTTACTTTGAGGATTGCTAGAAGCACCTCAAATGGCTGAACTGTTATACTGGGTCATTTTATAAGCAGTGACTATGATCAGGAAATACATAGTGTCTAGATCAAAATGCTGCCAGTAGAGAAAAGCAGCCATGTTTCCAAGAGAAGCTCCAGTCCACTGGGCCAGGAGCAATCATCAAACACAGATGCTGACTTTGGCTTTCAGTTGCTGCCTACATGGGCAACTCTGTATATTTCCTATTCCTGGGAAAGTTCTGCGAAGACTCACTCACTAAATGATCTTTAACAGTTCTCTGGGCCATTGCCTGAGAGATTGGGTGAGAAGCAAAGGACAACTGTACAAACACGGAAATGCTTGTCTTTATTTGTACAAGGCAAGAATCAGCAATGTAAAAGGAGCCCATTTTAATCAACTGGGAAACGTGTGTTGTTGCTGACTCTCTTTGTAGGTTGCTGCCATCTTAACAGTATTGTCCTGTGTACCACACAGCGAGTTCTTGAACAATAATAATTTTCCACTCACATATTCAACAAATACTTACTGGGCACCTACTATGAGGTACAATCAAAATATACAGTGCATGTTTACACTTTTTAAAATCTATTATGGTAAAAGACACATTGCCATTAATCACACTCAAAATACTCCCCCTCACTTCAAACACAGTTACCCTATTTTCTGTTCTTGCCACTTCCTGAAGTAGTTCTGAGATTTCTTTTTCATGATCATCTCTACCAGGTGTGATAAAAAATGCAGTGGACAGGGGCTGGGGATATAGCTCAGTGAAATAACCGCCTGCCTGGCAAGCACGGAGTCCTGAGTTCAATCCCCAGTACTGCAAAGAAATAAAATAAAATAAAAAATAAATATGGGGGTTAGCCTCCTCATACTCCTTTAAAAAAAAATGCAGTGGACATGCCTGCCTGGTACCATCCAAAAGAAAGGCAGGCTCATTAAAAAAACATCAGTGTGTCTTCATCCACCTTATTCACTGGATGTGACACAGTGCAACTCTGGCTCTCACCCAAAGGCAAAGTAACCATGAAAGGCAAACATTGTGAATCAGTTCAGGACCTGAGGGCAGCACGACAGCACAGCTAAAGACACTCACAAACAGGACCTCTAGAACCCCTGCACAAAGGGGCAAGGATGGTAGGAAAAGTGTGTTTGAAGTGAGGAGGAGTTTTCTGGGGGAGAAGGGGAGATTAATGGCAATGTGTCTTTCACTGTAATAAAATTTTTAAATTTCAGCATTATATTTTTCAGTCACATTTTGTATGTGTCAACCACTGTTCTGGGTACTGAGTATACACCATGAACAAAACAGACAAAACCCCTGAGATGTAGACCTTACATTCTGGGATGGGAACAGGGAGAAAATTGAACCAAGATCAAGTAAACTGTGCAATAGGTCATGTGTGCTATGGGGAAACGTAAAGCAGAGAAGAAAACAGAAAGATTCGTCATGCTCTTTCCTAGGGGGTGGTCAGGGAGGTGGCCAGCAGGGACACTGGAGCCAAGGCCTAAAGGAGAGATTAGGTAGCCAGCCCTGAGGGAACCCAGTGAAGGGGCCTTGGGGGTGGAGAGGACAAGCCCTGGGGCAGGAGTGGGTCTGCAGTCTGGGAGAAACACGGGTGGCCCATGCAGCTGCAGGAAGTCAGGGGTAGGTGCACGTGGCAGGTGGGCGGCAGAATGAGTGGCTCCTGAGGTGGCTGTCAGAACTTTATTCTCGACTCTGAATAACATGGACAATCGTTGGAAAGTTCCAAGCTGAAGAATGTGCTTGTCCCATTGGTCCTGAAGCAACACATAATTGTCTCTCTGTACCTGCAGGGAGCTGGTTCCAGGAGACCTTGTGGATATTAGGATCCAACTGTACTCAAGTTCGTGTATAAAATTCCACAGTATTTGCATATAATGTACGCACATCTTCTTGTGTACTTTAAATCACCTCTAAATTCTGTATAATACCTAACACGGTGTAAATGTTATGGAATATGATGCAGAACTCTGTGGTGGACTAACTGTGATTGGTTTAAGTGGGAACACCCAGTTGAACTCAGCCTGCACAGTTCTGGGTTTGGAAGGCCCCTCTGAGACTGTTGCCCACTGCATAAAAGGAGGAGAGGAAGAGTGCAAGCTGTTGATTTTCCTGGAGGAGCTTGTCACAGCTGGTTTTCCTGCTGTTCTTGTCACAGGAGGAGCCTGGGTTCTCACTGTCCTTGGAATGGCTACGGTTCTCTCTAGAGGAGAACACCTTGAGGGTCACTTCCTGGCTCCCGTGCGGATCCCTCAGTCTTCTGACACAGACCCTTTACACCATTGGTGTAGACTTTCTAGCTTCCACCACTGACCTTTGGGTCTTCCTGGTGTGGATTCTTGATACAGATTTGCATGAGACATTGCTGTGGGCTCCAGGCCTCCAGCTACACTTGTGGAGGACATCACTGTGGGTCTTTGGCTGGACTTGCATGGCACGTTGCCACGGGATCCAGGCTCTCGGCTGGATTCTTCAGGTCCCCAGCATGCAGAGAGACACTTTGCACTCTTCCACATCTGACTCTAGTGAGCACTGCCTAACACAACATCATACTGTATTTCATAAAGGATAGTCATAAGGGGTTTGTGCATGTTCAGGACAGATGCAATTTTTTAAAAATATTTTCAGTCCATGGTTCATTGAATCTGCAGGCACAGAACCTACAGATAAAGGGTCTGACCATACTTCCTCACCTGGTCACAGTTTCGATCCTTGAGACGATTGTGCTGTCCTGCTGGATGTTGAGTAGGACTTACTTACCCTTCAATGCGTGGCTGCCAAACTGAGTATCTCACACTCAAGACCAGATAGCACTTGGCTAATAAAGTAACTCCTCCAAATTCGAGTTTTTGTTATATATCTGCTTTTATATCTCTTTTTATATATCTGCTTATAGCTTTAAGTGAGCTATAATTCATATATTATAAAATGTTCCCATGTTATGGTTTATGTCTGGATGGGACCCCACAAAGCCTCATGCAGTCATGGGGGGAGGCTTTTAGAGTCATGCTTGATTCATGGGTGTGAGTGCTGCACCCGTCCTGGGGCAGGTAGTTTGCATAAGTGTAAGGAAGGAAAAGGGGCCCGCCTTCTGCCACTCCTCCTTTTGCTCTTGTTGCTTTTGCTGTTTTTCTGCCACCATGAACTATTGCCCTCTGCCATGTGCCACTCTGTCCTGGAGCCAGCCTAGTATGCACTGAAACCTCCACAAACTCTGAGCTAAATGAACCTTTCCTTCCTTAATTTTGGGTGTCAGGTATTTTGTCCCAGCAACAAGAGAAAAGCAACTGAGGCACCCCACTTAAAGCTTTATAATTCAGGGGTTTGTAGTATACTCACCGAGTAGTGCAACCATCACCACAACCTAATTTAGAACATTCTCAACACCCCCAGAATAAATTCTGTTCCCATTACCAATCACTCCTCATTTTTCCCAACTCTTCCCACCATTGATCTACTGCTAATCCCCGTTTTATCTCTGTGGATCTGTCACTCCAAGCATTTCGTATCAGTGCAACCACACCATATGCCTCTTATGTGCCCGGTTCTTCTATTCAGCATAAGGGTTTCAGGATCCACTCAGGTGACAACAGGTATAAGCTTCACTTCATTTTTAAACATTCTTCGCTACTATCTATGGTACAGTGCAGTGACATTAAGCACACTCAGGTCATTTACCTATTAGCACCACCCATCCATCTCCAGAACTCTTCCCATCTTTTAAAAACTGAAATTTCTGGGCTGGGAATATAGCTCAGTGGAATAAGCGCTTGCCTAGCAAGCGCAGGGTCCTGAGTTCGATCCCCAGTACCGCAAAAAAAAAAAAAAAAAAAAAAAATTTAAGTATTAAAGGGCTGGGGATATAGCTCAGTGTAATAAGCGCCTGTCTAGCAGGCGCAGGGTAACTCCCATTCCCCACTCTCTTCAGCTATTAGAAACCACCCTCCTACCTTCTGTCTCTTGAAATCTGGCCTCTTATACTTCCTTCCTTTTTAGTGCTAAGTACCCCTCTGCTGTGTGGATGTATTACACTGTGTTTACCCACTCAGAGCGCTCCCACTGTTGGCCAGTATTAATAATGCCTTGACTTATTTTTTAAAATATCATTCTGGTTTTGTGCTGACCTAGGAGGGGGTATGTTAGCCAGCTTTCCACTACTGTGACAAGATATTTGGTAAATTTTCTTTTCTGTTTTGGTACCGAGAATTGAATTCACGACCTTGCACTTGCCAGGCAGGCGCTTGTGCCGCTGAGCTGTAGCCCCAGCCCGATATTTGGGATAATTAGAAAGAGAAAAGGTTTATTTTGGTTCTGCTTTGGAGTTTCACCCCATGACCCCATTGCTTTGGGGCCTGTGGCGAAGCAACATTTTATGCCAAGCCTGCGGGAAGGAGGAGGCCCCTCCCCTCAGCCCGGGAGAGGAGAGGGAATGCAGAAGCAGCGGGCTCCTGCTCTCCCGTGCAGGCACGCCCCCCTCAGCGCTCAGAAGTCTCCCTCCAGGCTGCACCTCACAGCATCCAGCAGCCCGAAGAGGCCCAACCTGGGGTCTAAGCCTTTAACACATTGGCCTCTGGGGGCCACTGCAGACCCAAACCTTAGAAGGGCGCAAGCTGGAGAAGCAAAGCAGGTAGGACGCTCTTGCGGGAATCAGGAGAGCTGACAGCGGCTCACACTTGGGTGGAATAGTCAGAAACAGCCACATGCTGATGTATTTTTATGCAGCTCGTGCTCCTGGTGTTTTCCTTGCTTTTTCCTTTTTTAACCATTACTATAATTACTTCTCTGCATTCTTCTGACTTATTGGAGAACATGTTTGAAACTCTGATATAAACACCTACATTTATCTTTCTTGCTGTGTTAGGTATTTAACAGAGTCTGAGCTCTCCCAAGGTTTGTCTGCATGAACAAACGGCATCAAAATCTGCCAAAGGCAGGTCCACAATCTCTATACTTCCACTGCAAAGATTTCACAGTCTTGATCTCTAAAATTAATTCATCAAGCTCAGTGGAGAGGTGTTCTTCAATTCTTTTCTCAATTACATTTTCCAGCAATGTTGCTAACTACATTTCTGTAGCACCCTTCTTATCTGACACACCAGTTGAGATGTCAAAAAGCATAGGAGTTTTAAAGCTTTTCTTCAGGGTCGGGGACATAGCTCAGTGGCACAGTGCCTGCCTGGTAATCATGAGATCCTGAGTTTGATTCCCTGTACCAAAAACGAAAGGGTTTCTCCAGTGGGATGTATTTCTCTTTCGTATGTGACATGATAACTTGATTTAAACATCATTAAGACATCTTCTCTGCTAGATTAGAATTTTGTTCATTTTCATTTCTTACCGTCTTTAAACCATTGAGTGACTATACACAAGAAAAGCTAAGCGACTTACGTAGCAAATATATTACCTATTTATAACCTGTCCTAATGCCCAGGAAAAGTGGGCTGTGTAAACAGAGAATGATTTTTTTCCTGCTGAACACCTTCAGGAGTTTGTGTAAAAAGCTGAGAGACGTTAAAAGTTCCCTGCCAAGTGGATAAAGAATTGAAAACTGAGAGAAATAGTCAATGAAGACAAACGTGGCAAAATTGGAGAAATATATTGAGAGAAACCAAGAACAAAAGAGAAGATTCCTCCACATGGAGAGGGCTGAGGATGCACAACAGTGCATCGCAGTTGTGAGGTCCGTTGCTTGTTGTAGTGCATACAAGGTAAATTCCTTTTTGGTCTCACCACTGCGATCATCAGTAAAATTTATTCTGCTGTATTAGCTATCTACTGCTGCATAACAAATCTCCCCAAACTTAGCAGCCCAAAGCAGTACATATGTATTATCTTACTGTTTCTGGAGTTCAAGACTTTGCTCATGGGTTATCTAGGCCCTCTGCTTCAGGGTTTCCCAAGCTTGCACTCATGGGAGCATTGACAGGATTAAATTTCTACTAGGTGTTGTCAGAGGCTGCCCCAAGTTGTTTGCCATATGGTCCTTACCACAGGGCAGCTCACGGTACAGCGCCTTGATGTATCAGAGCAAGCAAGAGGGCAAGGCAAACTGTGTGCCATCAAGGCAGAAGCCCCAGGCTTTGGTAACTTAATCTTAGAAGTGACATTCTACCACATTTGCCATATTCTTTTAGTTAAAAGCAAGTCCCTAGGTCCAGCCTGTTCTCAGGGAAGTGAGTTACACAAAAGCATGAATACCAGGAGCTGAGAATAATTCACACTACCTTAGGGGCTGCCTACACAACCACCCACCAGTGCTTTGGCAGGAGTGGATGCCTTCAGACGCTTCACGCTTAGGACAATGCAGTGTGTAAACAACATGTAATGAAGAGGACCCCAAAGACAGTAATTTGCAGAATTCTGGTCTGGTTTTGGTTTTCCTTGGCCATGGAACTGGCTGCTCCTCACTAGCTGGGTCATCTCAACTGACACCCAGGTTAATTCGAGCATTCTGTCCAGAGTCATTAGTTATAGGAGCAGACCCCAGCCATCCCCACAGCAAAAGTAAGAGGTATGTATCCTCATGACGTCAGTGAAGACCTTCATCAGATAAAATAGGCAGCATTTATTAACCTGACTCAGGTATGCTGAGGTGAAGCACCACCTCAAATCAAAGGGGTTCAGGGGATATTTCTATGAATTCTTCTCACTTCCTTCAGGGGTGCATTCTTTGACAATGGATGTGCAAAACCCAGAATAAATGATGGCACACTCAGACTGGGTAACTGAGAACCGTTCAGGGAGGAAACTGCTTCCAGAAGTGTGGGCAGGGTTAAGGGATACGAAATACTCTGCAGTGATGAACTGCTGGGACCTCTTACCCACCAGGTCTAAAAGCAAAGGGGCAGCTGGGCGCGGTGGCGCACGCATGTAATCCCAGCACTCAGGAGGCTGAGGCAGGAGGGTCTTTGTGAGTTCCAGACCAGCCTGGGGTACAAAGTAAGCTCAAGCCCAGCCCGAACTACATAGCAAGACTCTGCCTCAAAAAAGACAAAAGAACAAACAAAAGCGAAGGGGCGACAGAGATTTCTGGACGCAGAGATCTTAGCTTTAAGAAAGAGCCTCACAGCAGGAGCTTGTGGCTGCCAAGGAGGAAGAGAGTCGCATGCAACCCTCAGTGTGGCGGCGTGAAGAAGCGAAAAAGAACCCTGACCTCACCCTCCTCCCTCCGCCCTCCGCCCTCCGCCCTCCCCCCTCCGCCTGTGTTTCCACTGTCCAATCCCCTTTGGGTCCGGAGACAAAGTAACTTCACAATATTCTCAGGGCAAAGCAGAGCTGGTAAGAGCACGGAGCAGATTTGTGGGCAAGGTAGAGCGTATCCAAAGCACAAACAAAAAGCCAGGCAGCTTGATATAAGCTTTATTAAAAGACAGAAATCTGCCAGGAAGAAACACTAAACCAACCCCGTTCAAGAAAAGCCCCTGTTCTGTGTTCATGACCGCTTGCTGCGTGACTCGCTTCCCTGTTTGATCCCTGATTTAATAAGTTTTACAATTATCCTTGTAATCTTGTTGACTGGGCATAGTTCTGCCCCAACCCATTCCCACCTAGCGAGTTACCATGTTTTCCACCTTGAACCCACCTCACCTCGTGGTTTTACTCTATAAAAATCCCTGGAAAAGACAGGTTCCTTGGCAACGCACTCGGGCCCTCTTCTGTCCCTCTCTCAGACAGAAGCTTTCTTTCCCTCAACAAATATATTCTGCTCTTTAAAAAAACAAAAAATAAAAAACAAAATAAAAGACAGAAATCATAAAAATTCTCCTGGGAATGAGGCTATGTCGGCTCTTGGAAGCTAGAATTTAAAACTCATATGAAGAAACACAAAATAGCTTAGAAGATACGAGAGTTCTGTCTGGAAAGGAAGGGTGTCCCTGGCGGTGGGTATAGGAGGATCAAAGTCCTCTGTCATTATTTCATCCCTGTAACAAGATACCTGAGACCAACAACTTATATGGAAGAAAGGCTCACATTAGCTTATGGTTGCAGAGATTGCAGGTCATGGCAGCAGTAACTAATAGCCACATAGAACAACTATAAGCCTGTACTGTAATAACTTACGTGAATTTCTCTCTCTCATCTTATCTCACCTTTTCACTTAAAGGAAGCACCTCACAGGTTCTCTCTGGTATATCTGAGTTGTCAGCATCACTACTCTCATGCTTTGGGGGGCATTATTAAGGAAAACAAGGTTATTTGCGCACAAGAACTTTGATACCATGACAAGGCTACTAAGTGATAGGTGGGTAGCATATACCACATGGATACGCTGGACTAAGGGATGGCTGCATTCTGGGTAGGGGAGAATGAGACAGAACAAGATTTCTTCATGCCACTTCGCATAGCACACAACTCAAAACCTATGAATTGAATGTTTTTGGAATTTCCATACAATATTTTTGGATCACAGGTGACTGGAATCACAAACGGGAATTGCAGACTATACTAATGGCATTATTGGAAAGAACAGGCTAGATCCTGCAGAGAAGGTCTTTGTGCATGCCACAGGGATACTTCGAGAGTAGCAGGCCTGGGGAGGAGTGGGGAGTGAAGAACCTTAACAGTGTGTTCGCAGGGCTCAGTGTGAGGGTTCAGCACTGTTACAGGTCGTCCTTCATTTCTGTTCTTTCATTTCTATAGCTAAGTACTTGACAAGACCAGTGTGAGTGTTTAATTATGGGAACAGTCACAGATGCTAAGTTGTTGACCAGATGCCAGCACGAACAAAAGACCGCTACTTCTGTGTGAAGGCTGCTGGATGCTGCATAGAAAGATCAGACTTACTGAGAACAGGCTGTGATATGAGCAAATTCAAAACACCCCAGAACTTGAGGTCCCTCACCTAGAACTCTTATCCTGAATGCGGATAAGCAAAAGATGACACTGGCTGCCCACGGAAGACAGGAAGTCAGCACAGTTGGACAAGCCTACTGGTATCCAAAGGAAAGAGTTTGGATTAGGTCAATTCTGATTCAGCACCCTGAGGCCTAATTCTTAACAAAGGAGCACCCGGGAGGGGTGAGAGGCACAAACCACCTTCCCCTGATTAGCATCCTCTTCAGAACAAGCCCAAGGCTCCAGGCAAAAGCTCTGCACACTGTTTTAGTGTTTTGCTGCCACATCCAGCACAGCTCTTGAAATCACTGGAGGGAAGATGGTGGGGGGTGAAGAAAGGAATAAGGGCCCAGAAAGCTGAAGTCAGGTGGAGCCCCCTCTGGATGGGGGAGAGGACCTGCCTAACCACTTGTTTGTCTGGCTCACCTTGGGGACTTTGTGTTCTCAGAGATGGCCTTGCTTTAGCCCTGCATGTGAGATCGATCTTCAGCTCAGCCGCTTCCCACATTTTGTCAACAGCGTAAAGAAAGTTTTCAAATGTAAGGTCCCTGGACCCCATGAAGCACTCAGTGCACCAAGCCCAAGCTTAGGGTAGAGATTGGTGTTAGGACCCCATAAACCCTAGAGGCCCCTATGCAGTTTGCTCCGATGACAGAGAACATGGGCAGCATGTGAGCGGTGATCTCTGCAGTCACAATTACTGGGGGGCACCCAATAATTGAAGAAAATAAACAGCCAGGCGTGGTGGCACATGCCTGTAATACCAACACTCAGGAGGCCAAAACAGAAAGTTTGTGACTCTGAGCCCAATCTGGGTGATTTAATGAGACCCTGTCTGGCTAAAAAGCTGAGGGTGGAGCTCCCTGCAAAGACCCTGGGTTCAGTACCCAATACCACAAAAAAGGAAGAAAGGGAGAGAGGGAGGGAGAAGGGGAGAAAGGAAAGGGGAGGAGGGGAAGGGAGTTAAAAAGAAGAAGCCAGCTCGGCTACTTGTAAACAGCAGAATAGCCACACTGAATCTGCTCATGTCACTGAACGGTCCAGGGATGAACCTGCAGGTGTGATTTGATCCAGGCTCTAAAATTTTTTACCAATCCAGTTTTTCTGATACCATTTCTTAGCTGCATTTTTCTTTGTGCATGTAATTCCATTCCTTCACACAGATTCTCCTCTCACCATTTCAAGATGGCAGCCGGTTCATTTCTAAGAGGGCTCAAGCTCTTCCCCTCTCTCTCCCTCCCTCCTTCCCTCTCCCCTCCCCTCTTTCTCCTCTCTCCTCTTTCTTACCTGCTTCCTCTTTGTCTTCTTTCCTCTCCTTCTCTTTCCTCCCCCTTCTTCCCCCTACCTTCCCTCCTGTCTTTCTGGTGACATTGCTGAAATGCCAGGCTCCCCTCCTAAAGCTGAAGGACAGCACCAGAAGAGGAAAGAAGTCAGTTCGGAAAGAATGCAGTGTCGACACACAGCAAGCAGGAACCCAAATCCTCATGACATTCCTGAGTTCCTGGATCCATCGAGGTCCAAACCCAGACCCTACCCCTGCTCTTGGAGGTCATGTGAGTCAAGGGCGGGCCTGACTGTGGGTGAAGCAGGTGCCTCCGGCCAGCTTAAGGGCTGGTATGGAGGAGGGGAGATCTGGTGCCCAGAACTCAGAACATGGCGGTGAGGATCCCATCTTGAGGATAAAGTCTGTCCTTATATTTAGGATACACAGAGGAGCCAGGGAACAGAAGGCCAAATCAAATCTTCTAGGACGGTTCCTCAACCTGCAATGATATAACCTTTTCCAAGAGGCCTCAGGACAGGAACTAACAGCAGCAAAACAATACAAAGAGACTGTGAGACCAAGGATAATGCCAGCAGCCGCTGCCACTTTTTCTGAACTGCACTGATGTCAAGAGAAGAGAGCTGTGAAGGGCAAAGGCTCTGCGGATGCTCCACCTCGTCCCTTTGGTCTCATTCAGACCCGCGAGAGAAGCTCTGTGGCACCCACAGACCCGTCACCTCTCCAGCCTCGTCACCCACCTCTGCCCCGCCCCATGCCTTAGTCCCGGCCTTGTGATCCATTTGCCTGTCCCCAAACACCCTGAGCTCGCGTCCTGCCTTGGGGACCTTGCATTTGCTCTTCCTTCTGCCCAGGTTATTCTCTGGATAGACGCCTGCCGCCCTCTTTCCATCAATCTATGCTCCTTCGCTGTCTTTTAACAGGTGCCTTCCCTGACCACCTGGCTGTTGATTAAAGTTTATTCTCCACCAAGAGCTCCTCAAAATTTCCTTCCATTTCTTTAGCTACACAGTATTGATTACAATGTGATATGTAAGATATGATCAAACTACAGCATGCATGTTTAAATTTTAAGAGTTTATTATAGTAAAATACACATTGCCATTAATAACCCTCAAAATATTCCCCCCTTACATCTAACATGCGTATCCCATCATTCCTGCCACTTTGTGAAGCAGTTCTGGAAGTCCTGCTTTGTGCATTAACAAGATATGATCAAAATATGATGAGTGCTGCTGAGTGCCACCCAAAGGAAAGGCAGGCTGGTGGGGTAGGGGGACACAATGGTGAGTCCCCAGCCACCTGATTCGCCAGATCTGGCACCTTGTGAATTCTGGCTCTTCCCCCAAAGACAAAATAACCATGAAAGGTAAATGTTTTGAATCAATTCAGGATACCAAGGCAGCCACAACAGTGCAACTAAAGCTATGAAACACAACCGCATCACAAAGTGGCAAGGATAATGTGTTCGAAGCAAGATCAGGTATTCTTGGAGGGGGTGGGTGGTTAATGGCAATGTCTCTTACTGTAATAATCTCTTACTTAAACATTTGCCATAGTTTTTGATGATGCCTCATATGTATGTGTGTGTTTATTGTCGCTTCTGCGACCCTCCTGCAGAATGAAAGTTCCATGAGGGCAGAGTTTTAGAGGTCCACTTTATCTGGTACCCAAAACAGAGCCTGGCAGAAAAGTCAGTTCTCCACAAATTTTTGCAAAACATATTGCAATCCTATACCATCCTTCCCTTGGGATGGAGTTGAGGATTCCTGACCTTTACCTGATTAAAATTCCTACTGAGTTCAGTTTGGTGCAAGGAAAGAAGTAGGTTTGCACATATACTCCACAGCCATGTAAGGAACACCGATCATAACCCAGCCTCCTGAGAGCTTTGGCAGGGACAGTGAACAAGACTGAAGTTTGCTGGCCACAGGAGCCTGTTTCCTGGTGAGCAGGCACGTCTATCTCTCCAACACCACATTTCTCAGTATGACAGGCCCCACAGCTTGCCTGGCCAGCAGTAAGAATGCACCAGGTTGTGCATCAGTGTCTCTGGTTCCCCGCCCCAAGATGTCAGGGAGGGTCACAGACCAGCACGGTGGACAGTGAGGCTTCTTTAGGCTTGACATGGCAGAGAGAAAGTAAAGATTGTGCAGATACCCAGAGAGCAGCTCAGGGAGACTTGTTGACCTCAGTCATTTCAGAGGGTGTTGCAGCATGAGTGGACAAGATGACCATAGCCCAAGAAGAAAACTGGAATGTCCTTCCCCAAGGATGCGCCAGTATATACACCATGTGGTACTGCATGACCTGGAAATTCTTCTGGGAGACTCCAGGTAAAAGCATCCTGATAGCACCAGGGGGTGCAGCTAAGCTGTGGAGCCAGAGGAACAGCTGCTGGAACAGGGAGTGCAGGTGACGTAGTCAGGTGAACCATGAACAGTCTTCATGGCAAAGTAGGTGAAACAACCATGTTGGGAATATGCGCTCTGCCCCAACTTCCCTCCAGGAAGTGATTTCTGTGATCCTGTGTAAGGGACAGCGACTCTCAGCATATCAATTTAAAATAGAATAATTCTAGTCTTAGTGCAAGCCTCAAAATGTGTCTTGAGAAACATCCCAGAGGGGTTGTAAAGAGTTAACTTTGCAGTCCTGATTTCATCCTGGGATGCTTCTCCAAAGACAAACCTTGCCTGGGTTATTTCATCCCTTCCCTGGCCCTAGATAAACATTGTAACCATAAAGGTTATCTGAAGGGGGACACCCAGAACAGAGTACAGAAAGTATATATATATATCATTGTGGTTGGGCTCATTGCCGGGAGCCTGACCTGGTCACATGGCACAAGAAAAACAACTGTGGCCATTGCCACAACATTCCAATCTATTACCATGGAAACCAAAAATGTATGTAAGTTGGGAACAAAGGCGGTTATGGGCCCACATTCCTGACCTGTAAGTCAGGGGTGAGGGGTGACTGGGCCAAATTAATAAAATTTCGTTTGTTCTAAATAGAGTCTTTAATCTCCTGTGGAATTCGGCCTGATTTTTGCTGTAACACCTGGTTGGGAAGATGCGAAAGTGGAGGAAAGAGATCAAGGTCCATTATGAGCTGTGATGTAATGTGGCACTTTCTTCCCAGTACTATGCAAGGAGAGCATGCTGACAACACAATGTATTTGCCACAGCAACAATGCTGGCTTCTCAGTGGACTTTCGTGTCTATTTCTTGCTCAGGGGTCTTCATGGGGGTTGAGGCTCCATAGAGCTCAGCTTGGCTCCAGGGTGCAGGGTGGGTTCAGGTCTGCTCCCCACACCCTTTCACATGAAGATGCAACTCTTTGTCAAAGCTAAGCCACATCATGCAAGCATTTAAGACTTCTGGTTGGAATAATATATACCTTAAATATATATAGGATTTTGTCGATCATACTCAAAATAATTTGAATAGTAATAATAATAAAAGATATACACTTTATAGGTCTTCCAGCCAGACACTATCTGACCTGGGAATTCTTTAATACTTAAATTTTCTATATCTCAAGTACATGATCTATGTAAGCTGGATGTATATTTTGTGGGCATCTATATCTATATTTGTAAAGGCCTCTCACGAGGCAAAAGTGGGTGGCTCACGCCTATAATCCCAGCACTTAGGAGCCTGAGGTAGGAGGATCACTGTGAGTTCAAGACCAGCCTGGGCTATATAGTGAGCCAGAACTATACAGCTAGGCCCTGTCTCAAAAAGAAAGAAAGAAAGAAAGAGAGAGAGAGAGAGAGAGAGAGGCAAAAGTGAGCAATGAACTTTTAAGGTGAAAGAAATGCCAAAACATTTAATACTAAATTGTAACTCTCTTCCATGATGGTGTTTCCTCAAGAGATAGAAGTACAGAGAGAGAGAGAGAGGACTGGCAGAAAGACAGAAGTGGGAGTGGGAGTGGGAGGGAGGTCTTTGGCAGAATAACCCATCACCAGCAGGTGCACTGAACCCCTGCTTTCCAGAACGAGAGAGAAAAACTGAACTCCAGGTTCACCAAAGGAAAGGCTGAAGTTGCAGGAAGACTTCCAGCCCCCACCTGGCCAGCCTCAGCATTTAAAGTGGGCCTAAAGGTGGGCCTCTGCAAAAGGATCTAGCTGCAGTGATTGTCAAAATGTTTCATAACCTGGATGACACCAGCCCTGCCCAATCAGAGCCATGACCTGGAGCACACTGGCACCTGTGTGCGAATGACCTTGATCCCTGCATGCGTCTGAGGGAGCTGGAGAGCTGGAGGCTGTGCATCCACAGGGAGGACCGAAACTGAACAGTGAGGGGGACGGCACCTGCCAGCGTGACCTGCACTTCCCTGCGTGAAGGGACTAAGCATTTCAACCTGAGACCCCGGGGGTCCTGCAGGGCATGAGCTAGATTTGTCTTTTCGCCTGAGGCACTCACCAATTATATGTGCTGTGAGGCAAGCTGGCCTCCCGCCAGAGAAGGAGGCGAGGAGATTTACAGAGTCTCGCTCTGATCTAACTTATTAGAGAGTTAAAGGTACCCAGGTTGGAGATGGTACTGTGCAGAAATAAAGAAGTCAGGATTCAAATCCATACTGTGTGGGAGGCCTTAGACCAGAGTTTTTTAACTTCTCTCAGGGAGTCGGTCCCCTCATGTGGGAAAGGGGACTCATTGCAATACCCATCTGGCAGGCTCTTGATAACCATGAAATGATCTAATTTACAGTTGCAGCCCTCTGAACAGTCAGACACAGTCTGCCCTCCATCATGGAAGACATTATGATTATTCCAGCGGGGAGGGACGAGCAGGAAATAGGGTAGAAAACAA
Organism: Dinomys branickii; assembly: GCA_004027595.1. Classification (NCBI taxonomy): domain Eukaryota; kingdom Metazoa; phylum Chordata; class Mammalia; order Rodentia; family Dinomyidae; genus Dinomys; species Dinomys branickii. The sequence goes on along the minus strand of PVLD010009993.1, from coordinate 31,768 downwards.
TGATCAAAAGGTTTGGAGTGTAGTTCAGTGGTAGAGAGCTTCCCTAGCACGCACAAGGGCCTGGGTTCAAGTCACAGTGACAAAAAAAGGGAAAGAAACCTCTGATGAAAGGAGAAAATGAGATCCAAATGCCATGAAGTTAGCAACGCGAAGTCTGACTCAGAGGAGCCTTGTTTGTGTTATTGTTTGCCTTTAGTTGTTTAAGATAACCCAAAGCTACTGAAAGCGGGAACATGTGTGAGTGTTTCCCAGCCTTTCTGAGGGGTCTCAGCACAGACATCTCCTCACTCAACACCCTTCCCCCAGAGCTGGTCCAGTGCCGTGACAACAGGGGCTGCTGGTGTCTGCACAAGAGAAATATTCTGTTCCTAGGAAGCTACATTGGCAGCCATTTCCCCACTAGGATGAAAGAAAAGCAAACCAGACCCTAAAACTAGTTGGCCCCCACCATCCACACTGCCATTTTAATTTTCTATCGTGACCACAGGTGACATCTGCAAGCCCACCAGTCCCTCCAGCACCTGCTTTGCAAAATCCACCTGCCTCTACTGCAACACCACAGATTTGGAGGGACTCACGCAAGCTTTCCTTCTTGTTTCCAGGTGAAGCGTTCACTGTGTATGTGCAGCCAGGAGAACCAGGTATGCCCAACTTACCACTGAGGAAGGTCGCGACAGGCAGCTCTGGCTGCTGCCTTCAAGAAGGTGTCACTTCTGGGAACAGATGGACATGCTTGCTGTCTTCCTCTTCTGAGGTCTGACTTCCTGACCCTCGGGGCAATCTGGCAACTTCCAGAAGTAACTTCATCCCAGAAGGATCGGGCCAGGGGCCGGGTAGTTGGATTATGCCAGAATCACACCAGTATCTTATCCAATATGTTTTTTTTTTTTATTTCAAACATTCCTCAAAGCCCAGAGTAATTTAAAACCAGAAGAGCCACCACCTCCACCAAAAAAAGAGAGATGATTTTGAAAGTTTAACTGATAACTTCACAGTCATTCGATGAATATCCAGCTGATTCCCAAGGAAATAAAAAACATCTGGAAATGTATTTAATAATTGATTTAGCGTTGAGCCATGTTAAATGTTTTAATTTCTAAGCAATGCAATGCCCACCAAAACATCAATTAGTCCCAGCAATCAGGCAAGAATATTGGCTTCTGTTGAGGGATTCATTTATTTTAGCTCTGCTAAGTATCGAAAGAGAAATCCAATGCAGCCTATAGCTCCAAGGAAGTGAAATCAAGCCAGAGTAAAACCCAGATCCAGCACTGGCTAAAAGTGTCTTTTTCCCGTGCCCGCCTCTAGTTGTCTGGAGAGAGCAAGGGAGGCCAGTAACTTGTAAGATCTTCCTGCTGTTAACAGAAAACCCCTTTCCCTCCCCGCAGCTTCTCCAGCTCCAAGCCAGAAACAAAGAAGGCTACAACAGGACAGAAAAGGGCACCCTGCTGGGGAGACAGGCTGACCTAAGAACTTGCAAGATCCTTTTGAATAATTATTTTGCCTTTTGGTGTCTTCCAAATGTCAAGGCTCCAGGGTCTCTTTGTCCTAGTTGAGCTCTGAGTCCAGGTAAGGGTCTGCCACAATTGGAAGTATCCTCTGTCTCTACACAGCTCGGCCAACCACCTGGACATCAAAGGGCTGAATATTCAGACCACTCACCACCAGGTCTGGGCCAGTAGAAGAAGCAGGGAGCAGCCAACCCAAGGACCCCTGGAGACGGGCGCTCCTGGAAGCAAACAAGAGGACACGTGAGGTCTCTGCAGCCTGCAGAGCTTGGAAACATGCTCATGTTCTTGAACCTCTCTCTCTGTCTCTCTCCATCTCCCTGTCTCTGTCTCTCCCCCTGCCTCTCTGAGACCTCTCAGCTTTGCACCTCAATGTGTGCATCTCTTAAATGGATATAATAGCTCCAAAAGAGAAGAGAAGGGGGAGGTTGAATGAAATGAGATCGTGTGAATCAGCATGTATTAGACCTGTTTTAAATGCAAGTGGAACCAGACATAGTGGCCAAAGACCTGTAATCCCAACACTCTGAGAGACTGAGCAGGAGGATGGCAAGTTCCAGCCCATGCTAGAGAACTTAGCAAGACCCTGTCTCAAAATAAAAAATATGAAAAGGTCTGGGACTGTAGCTCCATGCAAAGGTCCTGTGTTCACATCCCAGGGCCACCACAGCCATCACTGAAAAAAGAAACAAAAATACAAACATCAGGTGTCCCCTTGGAGCTTCTGACTCAGCAGGTCTGCGATGAGGCCCAGGAATTTGCATCACTCTCAGGTGATTATGATAATTAAACAAGTTCAGGAAACAAGAGATGGAGTCTGGCACGCTAGAAGGATTCACCCAGTGTCAGCTCTTGCTCAAGCCCAGGGGATCAATGAAAAAGGCATCTAGGATCCTGCCTTCATCACTTGCTGACCGCGCTGGTTCAAGGGAAAACTGGTGCCCACATCTCTGCAGGGGATTTGACACCATCTATCAAAACTATAAATACACGTACCCCCTGAGCCAGCAACCCCACTCTGAAGAATTTATCCTAGACACACTTGAACAGGTGCAAATTATTCAAGGCCACTGGCCGCAACATCATTTACAACAGGAAAAAAATACAAATGGCCTTTTATACAGATTTGGTTAGATGTCATTATGGTGTAGCCATAAAACCAACATTTGCACAGCTCCTGTGGATGAGTATAGCTCTGAGGAATATTTTTAGGTTAAAAAAAAAAATGGAGCGTGCAGAACAAGGTGCATAATAAGCCATTGTAAAAGTGCAGAGATCTGAGTTTGTAGTTTGTGCACAGAAGATCTCTGGACAAATACACTAGAAGCTGGTAACACTGATTGCTCCAGAGAAGGGAACCCGGGGGGCTGAGAGGGAAACTTCATCACATAAATTCTCAGACCTCATGTGTCTTAATCCCTTGCATTGTTACTGTGTGTACTATCATGGCCATACAAACTGCAATAACCTTCACAAGTAACTTTTAAGGGTGCACATATTATATTTCATTGCAAAGCTTATCAAAATAACAATGTATCAAAGGGCATGGCTCCTGTGTGTGAGCGCCACCTCTGGCCACCTATGGCTGCAGAAATTGGGAATCCCCAAATTCTCATCATGGAGAGCGGAGCTTGTTGACAGAGAGGGATGATCAGGTCAGGGGCACAAAGGACAGGCGGAGGTTTCAGGCAAACACTACGTTTTCTTTCTTCTCTGGGGATCTGTACATGCTGTGCCCCACACTTGGGGTGCAATCCACTTGGCACAGGCCACCTCTATACCTAGGTAGGTGCTTGTGCTGCTGAGCTATATCCCCGGCCCATCTCCACACCTAGTACCTCGACCTAGACATCACTGATCTCCAGCGGTTGCTGTGAGCTGGTCCCTCTCCCTCAAGCCTACCCAGGTGTGTTTCCAGGTGTGTTCCCTGGAGCCTGTGCTCCTCGGCCATGGGCCTTATGGCCACCTGGGTGTGTGTATCTTCCCCTCACCCCATGCTCCTCTGTGAAGCTCAGTGAGGACGGGGTGTGGCTGGCTGGATCCAAGCAGTCTCTCCAAAGGTAGTGCTCATTAGGGACAGGAGTCCCCAAGGTGTGGGAGAGTTAGGAGGAAAACAAGGCGGGAAAGTTGTATCCGCAGGTAGAGTGCCACTCCCGGAAGAGGGGCCCCCAACAGCATGCCCCTCCCACGCTCAGCCCTGGGTCACTGTTACCCTCCCCTGTTCATGTTCTTCTGGTCTTGCCAGGTTTTTTTTTTGTTTGTTCTCCTGCTTGCAGTCCTGGGGATTGCACTGAACTATACACCCAAGCCTTCTTTTATTTTTTATTTTGAGTCAGGCTCTCACTAAATTGCTGAATTTCCCAGGCTAGGCTCAAACTCCTGATCCTTTTGCCTCAGCCTGCCAGAAAGCTGGGATTACATGCCTGGGCTGCCTTAAAAGGCTTCTTATCATATTTGGAATCAACTTCATCTACCCTGAGGTCTCACCTGTTTTACTCAGCTCTGTACCCCCAACCCGACCACAGATTTGGAATATGGCCTGTATTTACCTGTTATGGTTTGTGTCCAGGTGTACCCCCAAAGCCTCACACCCTCTTAGATGGGGCTTTTTAGGAGGTAGCTGAATATGGAGTGTGTGATTGACTCATGGTTCAGTGCTGGGATTAAGGGTACCAGGATTATGGATGGGCGATTGGCACCACCCTAATCCCAGCAGTCTGAGTAAGATAAAAGGGGCAGAAAGAGGCTTGTTTCACCCACTCGTTTGCTGCTTTTGCTATTGTCCACCGGCATGAACAGCTGCCCCTCTGACACGTGCCACCCTGCCTTGGAGCCAGCAGATTAGCACTGAAACCTCCACAAACTGTGAGCTAAATAAACCTTTCCTCCTTTAACTTTGGGTGTTGGGCATTTTATCTCAGCGAGAAAGTAACTAAGGCATTGCCTGATATATATTGGTTGAATTAATTAATACTGGGCAGCAAGAAGGGTGGATGCAGCGGAGCCACAGAAATGAATCTAATCCTGCGGGATTCTGTTTCACTGGATTGCAGGGAAATGGAATTTTTCAAAGCTTTCCCAGGTGACCTTAAAGTGCTGCTAGAGTTGAGATTCACTTAGGGAAGCTTCCTAGGGGCTTGGAGGTTATCTCCGAGTCTGAGCATAGATCCCTGAAGACTAGGAGACACACCATTCTGAATTTAGTAACCTTCGCCCCAGCCCTGCAGGAAAGCCCCGGGACGGGGCGAGGCGTGCTGGGTGGGGCCCCAGGCCAGGCTGGGCGCTCACCCGGGGCAGCCGCGGCGGCGGGCGGCAGGGTGGGCCCGGCGCTCCAGGGTGCTTCCTGCCGGGAGTGGAGCTTGGCGCCGTCTAGCGCACGCTGGAGGCTCTGCAGCTGGGGCGCGCTGAGCTGCCGGCTCTGGGCTGGGGTGACTGCCGCTGCGTTCCCGGGACCCAAGCCGGCGATCTGCTCGGGGGACAGCTCCTGCAGCAAGCAAAGCGGGCAGCCCTCAGGGCGAGCTCTCTCTGGGCGTCCCAGACCTCGATCGTCTGCCCAGAATCTGCCATGCGTGCGCCTCTAAGGTGTTTCCTTAACATCAGATCTCTCTTTCACCACACACACACACACACACACACACACACACACACATATATATATATATTTAAATGAGGTGGGAGGACCCAAAATTTCCAGACATGGAAAAGCAGCAAGACTTGCCAGAAGCAAGCACTAAACAGAAGTTAAAAGAAAACAACATATTTGAATTCCTACTATATGTGTTGACCAGTAATATTTGAAATCCTCCCTTCTTCAAAAAGACAGGGTAGCAGAACTTAAAAGGGTTAAAAGTTATTTTAGAACATCCTAGCTCTAAATTAAGGCTTTCTCCTGGAAGTAGGCAATAGTAAGGGACAGTTGAAGAGGGGATCATGATTTTCTCACTCTGTCACAATGCTGCTTAATCCATGCAAGATACCTTTCCAGCACTCCAAGTCCCCCACCTGAGAAAATACCGATGTAGGAAGGAAAACACAAGCCAGAAAGCCGTGGACCTGACCCTGAGCCATAGCCCTGCCAGATACTAGCTGTGTGGCCTGGGGCAAGGTACACAGCCTTTCTGAGCTCTTAGGTTACCCATTAGATGGCTCGGAGAATTCACCCCCATGCCACTTCTGATTCATCGGTGTGACCACCCAAACACCAGGCCATGAATGCCGCTGGGGCGTGGAGGAGGGAAAGTACAGTAACCTAGTGGTGATGTCTCCCGCCAGACAGAAGTGGGAAATCCTGTTGGGCACACTGTCTTTGAGGGCTGTTAACAAGATGTTTTCTGAGGTCAACCAGCTTCAAAGGACTTGGTGACTAGTTCCTGTGGCGGTAGAATAAGATGCAATGCCAGGATTCTGCCCCTGTAGAAGGGCCTCTGAACTCACTGTGATGGTTGTAGCCCTTTCTCCAAACCTGAGAAATACTATGTTTATGGTCCCATCCGATCCTCTTCTCTCAGCCACCTTCTTCTCTCCTATCCAGGTAGACGCCTCCCCAAGGACATAACTGGAGCTCTTGAACATATCCACGGTCCCTTCAAGCTCAGGGTAGCTGCCTCCCTAGCTTCACCCCTGGGGGCCTCACTCCAGGAGAATGAGCACCTGTGTCTGCAGCTCCCAGGAGCCCCGTCCTTCCAGGCACTTCCTTCTGCCTAGAATTTTGTTCTTTTCTTTCTGTCCAGCTTACCTGTCCTCCAAGATACAGCATCATCTCCTCCTTATCTCGGGTTGGGGGTGATTTATATCTACCATTAACAGAGTCTATATTACAAAAATTAGCTATATTTCCAATGCTGGCCTATGACCCACAGGCCAGATTGAATCTCTAGGCCTACTGTGTTTTCAAAAATGAATTCAAATTGGCTGTGAACATTTAATTATCAGGAGATTTCGTATGAAAATGAAGATTCCAGGCTGCTTATATTAAAAAAAAAAAAATGAGGTCCGGCAATACTGGGACCTCCTGACCACACCACATTAATGTGCTGGAGATGAAAAAGTCTCCTCATTTTAACAGGGTTCTCCCATTCAACTTGGTCCCGCCCAGCCTGCTACACTCCTTTATGCCACCCTCCTGGCCCCTGAGGTCATTATGTTATAACCTCTTCACCGAGGAGTCTCCTTATCCCAAGTAGCCCTAACCTGGGGCCTAAAACATCAGAGATTATCAAAAGGCATCTCTGGAATAGATAATACCTTAACAATGAAGCAGCCACAGTGTCCTCCAAGAACAAGTGCTTAGAAAAATGCTAGAACGACGCTTCCTATCCCAAGCAGAATGCCCCAAAAGGGAAGCAGGAATTGGTGCGTCAGCCTTGGAAACTGCTCTTCATCGGCAAACAGCTAGCACACCTGCTCCGCGGTGTTGGGAACTGTCCGGAGTGCTGAAGTGGTACTAGGTCAGCTGTCGGTCTTGAAATGAACCAGTGATGCGGCACCACGGGTTTGAGTGCCTCATCCGGGTGTGGTGGACAGAATGTTTTCCCACATTTCTCAGAAAGCAAGAACACCAGGGTCACTGTACAGTACGGCAGACCGGCCCAAACAAACATTCCTAATCCTGCACATGGACGGGAAGCAATGGTCTGTAAATAGACACACTGCTTCCCTTACCTCAGCTATCCATTTTCAGCCTTTCAGTTTTTCCACGCCAATTAATCACCTGTCCTATTGTGATTTACACAGCACTTTTCTTGAAATCAACTATAATATTTTTATTTAGAAGGAAATGTGATGAAGCTCCAAATTCTGTCATCTGCAAATCTGATATCCAAAAACTGGTTTTTTCCCCAAAGTTTAAGATAAACTTATTTACTAGCAAAATTTGACCTGAATTGATGTGAGGCTATTTTTAGTCTATTCCAATTAGTGTGACTTGTCACATATTTCTTCACAAAAAATATTAATGTGCTTGCTTACAATTACTTCAGACACTACTAGTGGTGTTAAGGTACAGATAGTACAGGCACAGGGTGATCTTTTGAAAATTTGAAGAATTCTGAATTTTCAATTTATCTGTCCCCAAGGGTTTTCCAGGAGGACTTACGAACTTATCACATCGCCATAAATAGGAAATTAGCATCCTTTGCTATCAAGAGAAGGTGACCATATAAAAAAATCTAATTAAACACAAACACTTTTTAAAACTTTTTTAAACATCTAAAATTATCTTGTGCTGACCCTTTGTGGGCATAGAGATGTCGTCTGGCTCTACTAGCAGAAGCGTGGTTGCAAACCCCAAGAATCCAACACCTGTTATCCGCTTCACTGTGTGATCTGAAATGGGATCAAGCTCGCATTTGTCCTTGAAGATCTGAGCACCTACTTTGAATATCTCATCAGGAAGGCATTTTATTGCTGATGGCTGGAAATACGGCATCAGTTCCTTGTCGAGCATTTGGAGCTCTGCCTTAGTTAATCCAGCTGGGGAGAAAAAGAAATCATGAGGGTTTAGTTCAAGCCATTGGAACTCTACTTGTTTTATTAATGGCACTGCATAATGTACAGATCTGCATGTCCCAGACAATCATCATTCCTTACAAAAGGCCCAGAAAATCACACTGGGGAATCAAGTTCCTTAATCAACTCAGAAAAATATGTGGGTCACATTAGCCTTGACTGGCCTCCTGCAGTGAAATGTATGCCCAGAAGGAGCTTCAATTTACACACTTTAAGATTGTGTATAAATCTATTTAGAGGCCAATTAAATCACATTCTATACCAGTGCTTTTCAAACTGGAGTAGCACAAGAATCTCAGGAAAGCTTCTTTTAAAAGCACATTTGCAGGCCCAACCCTCTGCAACTTCAAGTCTAGCCTGCAGTGACTCCATTGATGTTCACATGTACCCAAGGATTATTATTTTGTTTTGTTTTACTTCCCAGATTTAAGTCTGAAAAGGGAGTGAAAGGCATGCTCCACAGGCCTCTCACCTGCAATGGTCCCAAGCTCCTGCAAGACGGAGCTAGTCCACTCAGTGGGTTTCCCAAACACGACTTCTGCCTTCCTCTTAAATTCAGCCAAGACATGGTTGCTGCAGAGTAATTCCCCAATTCTGGCCACTACCATCCTTATTAAAGACAGAGGGATATAGTATGAGTTTGGGGAAATCTCCAGCCAAAAAGCAATGTGGAAAAGGTAAGTAGGTTAGGCACAGAGACAAGATCCAGCTAATGCCACCTGCTATTCTGGCCCAGAAAGAGCCAAAGTGTCAGAAAATGGTGAATACTGGATGGATGGATGGATGGATGGATGGATGGATGGATGGATGGATGGGTGGGTGGGTGGATGGGTGGATGGATGGATGGGTGGATGGATGGGTGGATAGATGGATGGATGGGTGGATGGATGACAGATGGGTGCAGGGGTGGATGGATGGATCGTTTGTCATTTTGCACACTAGCATTTTGATTACCTGAATTCTGAGATCTTTATAAGTGGAATTTCGGAGACATTCATAGCACACAGGGTGGCACCAAGTCCTACAAAATGAAAGCTCTTTAGATCTTGGATACGATAGCCTGAATCCTGTAGGAATCCTTGAAGGATAGATTTAGCCTATAGAAAATGAGAAATGGCTTGTTTATTTCCTTCAGAAACTTTTATTACTTTCAGAAACATTGACATTCAAATTCTTCTGCATCAGGACCCAAACATTTCCAGCCTCTGTTTCCACAACTTTCCAACAATACCCAGTAGTTTTCCATCTCTGCCTTTGCTCACACCAGCCCCTCCATCTGAAAAGCCCTCCTGTGGCCCCAAATGTTACAGGCTAGACATCCTTTTGTGGTTTTGTTCAATATCACCTTCATGAAGTTTTCCTCACCAGCTCAGCTAGAATGAATCTTGCTTCCTGTTTTCTACAGAAATATGCTTGCTCTCACTCTTCAGTTCCAGAGAGTAATACATAAGATGTTTCGGTGTTAAAAATCACATATGCATATCTCCAGTGAGCTTTGCCTGAAGGGGGCTGATACGTAAGAGCCCTGATTTGCAGCACAGTGGCTGGTCATCACTCGTGGCTTCACCTGGAGGATCACTCCTCCTGTGGTAGTCAGGGTTTACAAGGAAATAGATTTAACACAAGACACATAATTTATAGGACTATTTTATAATATCCACCCAAAAGGCAAATGCAGAGGAGTGCAAGAGGTCTGTCCATGAGCTACAGACTCAAAGAATCCAGAGCCTGAACCCTATGACAACATCTTGCACTTGTCCAGCTGAAGACCTAGAGCCCATGGCAATGCCCTCCATGAGTCCAGCTGGAGTCCTACAGGCCACAACAATGTTTCATGCAAGTCTGTATCAAGGATCTGGGCCCAAAGGTACAGGGAAGCTAGAAAGTCTGCACCAGCGGGATGAAGAATCTGTGGCAGCAGGCTGAGGGATCTGCACTGGAGCCAGGAAGTGACATGCAAGGTAAGGAGCAGAATTCTGAAGAGAACCAGAGCCATCCTCAGTGATGAGGACCCGAGCTCCTCTGACAATGAGAACAGCTGATGTCATATCAGGAAAACCATCAAGACAAGCTTCTCCAGGAGAACCAACAGCTCACCATCTTCCCCTCCAGTTCTCCTTTTATGCTGTTGGCAATAGTCCTCAGGTGGGCCTTTCACAGGCAAAACCATGCTGACTCGGTTCAACCGATTATTCCAAATTGACCATTAGTTAATCCACCACACTTTCCGTACTCTTATTCCATAGATTGAGTCTGAATTAACCACAGAGAGATAATGATATGGCCTAGTCCTTTCTAACCAAGTCACCTTTTAACTGAATGCAGTGATTGGTTCTAGACTGGACATGTGATCCAGCCAGAACCATCCAAGACTTTGACCAGAGAAATTAAGACAGAGCTTGGAATTGAATTCAGAAGGATACTCACGTAGATCCTTGAAATGATATAAGTGCAGATCTGCTAGATGGAAAGATCTGTTACTACTTTGAAAGCCTGCCTCTGAATACAAAAGAAAACAGAGGGCCCCGCAGGGTGGTAAGAGCTCGAGTCCCAACAATAGTGTTGAAGCTCCTGGATCCAGGTATACCTGAACTCTAAGGTTAAACTTTTTGATTATAGGAAGCAATAAATTGATTCTTTTGCTCAAACTAGTCTTCTGCTACTTCTAAGTATATGAACCCTGATTCATCTGATCTATCTATGTTGATATGAAGAACAGTCCAAACCAATCCCTTGGAGATGAGCTTTGTTATGAAGTCTAAATCATTTGGCATTCACAGGAGCAAGTGAAAAGAACTGCCAAAAAATCACAGGGCAAAGAAGAGAAGGAGACTTCCAAGAAATGTGCATCTCCTTAACGGAAGTACAGGTCACAAGAACATAGTCACATTTCCCTCCACATTTTAATGTTAGTCACCCCCATCACACAATATGAATCATCACAGTGTTGATAAAAATGTTGAGAAATACCATGAAAGGTTGCAATGGGGACTCCGCTGTTCATGCGGCCGTAGTCTTCCCAGCCGCTGGGACCACTGAAGCACTACCTCCTCAGAGAAGCCTTGGTCCTGGACACCATCAGCTCAGTCTCCCTCCCCTCTACTCCTACGAGTATCTGATTCATTTTCTTTATCATTTATCACAATTTTTTAAACTTGCTTATCTTCATCACTTTTTTGTCTGTATCACCAGTAGATGCCCCCAAAACAAGGACCACATCTAGAGAGTCTACCACTTAATTGCAAGCATCTACCATGATGCCTGCCCCACTGTGGAAGTCCAATAAGGACTTTTTCAGTGAATGACTGAATAAATGAATAAATGAACATCTGAGTGAGCGACGCATAGAAGTCATAGGTGATATGCGTTCCACTCAAATAGCATCATTTTCTGCCTTGATGTGATGGACTGGCTCCAAGGAGATTTCCCATGTTCCTATAAATCTGACTGATCAGTTTCTTTATTGAGCTTCCTTAAACTCACTACTACCATAGGGGAGTTTCGGTAATGCCCTTCTGAGATATGAATATCTTTAACTAAAGGGGAATGTACATACAAAACCATAATAGCTACCATTTACTGAATGCCTTCTGCGTGCTGGCACCACCACAATCCTAAGCATTAATATTAGTATTAACATTAATCAGTATTAACCCTATTTCACATATGAACAACTGAGGCACGGAGAGAGGTTAAATAAGCCATAGCACAGTGTTTGCAAATACTGGTTCTAGGACCAAAGCCCTCAGTCAGAATCCAGAACCCACGTTCTTATGGTGAAGATGTCTGGCTGGGAAAAAAAAATGAAGATTCAAGGTAGATTTTGAATTTTTCTTATTAAATCTTCGCAATCAGATTTCACTGGTTGACTCAGAGCAATTTGTGCTCCCCAAGTATGACGCATTCCCATTTTAAAATGAAAGTGCAAAAGTGCAATTCAAACAAAATTACTTTGAAGATGTGATATTAAATTGTCCTTGCCACTGGAACCCAGAAAATGCAAGCTCAGCCTGCAAGTACTAAGTCTAAATATGTTTTCTTGAATGACTTGACCAGCGTCTATGTAATGATGCCAAGACAATTAATACCAACACTCTTAGGCAATATTAACCACTGAAAATGCAGAACTGTAAGATTTCAATCTCTCTCTTCATCCCTCTGGCTTTTATAATAGTTTTTGCCCTTATATTGGTTTTTAAGCTGAACTATCTGTTAATATAGTTCCTCCAGGTCTGACTATTAATCTAGAAAAATGCATTTAAGGATTTGATTGGGAGCTAAAGTTGAAGAAGTGACTGTAAATGATATATGCAAATGTTAGGCTTTCATATCCTCTTGGAACATATTGATAAATCTCCCTGCCATCCGTGAGAATTAACATTGGTGCAAGGGGAAAGAGATACTCTAGTTTCTAAGTTGGATATATTTTTCTGTTTCCCTCAGACTGCAAATAGAATGATTTTAATATCAAATGTGTGATGTGGCACTTCTTAAACTAGTCAAAGCCAGTTTTAGAGTCACAGAACCACGAGACTATAGAATGCTGAAGCGGAAGGAACTTTAGATTTGGGGGTTTAACCCTCTCATCTTGGGGCTGGGGATATAGCTCAGTGGAATAAGCGCTTGCCTAGCAAGCGCAGGGTCCTGAGTTCGATCCCCAGTACCGCAAAAAAAAAAAAAAAACCCTCTCATCTTGCAAATGAAGACAGTAATCCAGAAGGGGGAAGGAGGAAGAGTGTTGGTGATGACGATGATGATGATGAACGAACAACTGACTGTTATTGACCTTCCCACCTCAGACATTACCCAAAGTGCTTAGTCTTATTAATTCACCAGTCCTCATGATCAAGACCTCCATGTTGCCCAGCTCCTAGGCAACACCCTTCACACTGTGTTCTACCTGAATGACGACTCTCAAGAGTTGTGGAATGTGAAAACCATGATTACAAAAAGCCCATGAGAGTAGAGGGTACACATAGGGTTTTGCCTGCCCAACACCCATTCTCTCTAAGTTTAACAACATCACCACACTTTTCCTTTCAAGAACTATTCTGTATTAGTCTTCTACAGCTGCTGCAACAAATTACCATAAACTGAGTGGCTTCAAATACAGACATATTCATTTACAGTTCTGGAGATGTTAAGCCCTAAAACAAATCAGCAAGGCATGTTTTTTTTCTGGAAGTTCCAAAGGGACTTAATTTTCTAGCTCCCAGAGGCTTCCTCCTCCATCTTGAAAACCAACAGCATAGCACCTTCTTATGTCCTGTTTCCTTCTGCTTCCATCGTGACATCACTTTGCATAGCTGAGCACCCTTATCTCTCTCTTATGAGGCCCCTTGTGATTGCCCTAGAATAACTAGTTTGATTTGGGGTGTCTCTCCATCTCAAGATCCTAAGTAAATATATTCTGCAAAGACCCATAACATATAGGTCCCAGATGTAGACTGTCTTAATTACTTTACTCTCATTGCTGAGATGAAATACACGACACCCAAAGTTAAGGGGAAAGGTTTATTTAGCTCACAGTCTGCAGAGTTCCAGTCCATACTCTGCTGGCTCCAGGGCAGGGTGGCACATGGCTCAGGGGCAAACACTCATGGCAGCAGAAAACAGCAAAAGCAGCAAGAGAGAAGTGGAGAGCAAGCCTCTTTCCATCCCTTACATTGCATGCAGGCTCTCCATCCTAGGGAGGGTGTGCCACTCATACCTTTAACCCCAGGATTAGACCATGAGTCAATCACAAACTCTAGATTCAGCCGCCTCTAAAAGGCTGGCCCCACATGACTGCATGAGGCTTTGAGGGGACATACAGACACAAACCATAACATAGTCATCTTTAGGGGGATCTTAATCACTTTTCCACATGCTCTTCCCCACTCTCAGCTCATGTGGTCCTGAGTAAAGAAGGACTATACTAGCCTGGCCCTGACACATGCCTGGCCAACCGGTATCTTCTACCCCTGAACTGAGGATGGTTCCAGGCAACTGCACTTTTGGTGTTAATGACAGAACTTCCTAGAGCACAAATGAAGACGAGACACATTTTTGTAGGGTTGCTGATCTGGTAATATGGAAGCTTACTGCTAAAAATGACTCCTGAGGGGAAGGTCTCTGTGAAAGAGGACAACATAAAGGAGCTAGGACCTCCCTCTCCAGCAGTCCACGGGACTGGACACCCTAAACAGCTCTCCCAATGAAAACATTAACACTCTTGGGAGAACTGTTTCTTTAGTCCATGAAGGATTAACCATCACAGAAATTTTTCTCCCAACACAAACAACTAGAAGAATAATCACCCCCCAAAACACATGCAACTATACAAACCTGAGCAAAGTATGAAGCTATTGTATTCAGATACTGGACAATAGAGAGCACAGGACAGTGATCCTGAAGGCAAACAAGTAAGGCAAGCTCTTCCTCACTGCCCAGAGATGATTTCCAGAGGGACCCAAACAAACCCAATGGTCTAGCTGAGAAGAGAACACAGCTCCAAGGTCAAAAATCCACAAAAAACAAACCCAGCAAAGTATTCTTCACCATGGGTTCCCCAACACTCAAAAAGTAGCAGTCTACTCCTGCTGACCCCTCTAGAACAAAAATGCTTCAGCATTCATTTATTCAATAAATATTTCCTATGTGATAAAACATGTAGGTCCAACCATATTTTTGAAGAAAGATATGTAATAGTCATCTTTTATAGTTACAATTTCTGTGCCTAAGCTCTATTCTAAGCCAGTGTAAATATCACAGGTGGCCCCAAAGGAAATGAAATCAAACTCTTAGAATGTTTTCTTTCCATATAAGCAGCCTCAGAGAACAGATAATTTACATTTTTCTGTGAATAACTGAGAAAGAGGGGGAGAGAGAGAAGGGTTCAGAAGGCCAGGAACACCTACTGTTTGTAGGGTGAATACAGAGAGAAGGAAACTAGACAGTGGGAGTTGTAGAAATCTGCCAAGGTATCTGCTTGGGTACTGAGTCCTGACGTGGACATGTAAGGACTGAGATTCCACAGAGAAGGTGACCGGCTCAGCAACTCCCACAGCTCACAGGGAGACATCACATCCCCACCATCCAGAGTGGAGAGGTCTTGAAATACACGGTGTATGAAGTAGGGTCTTTAGATGAATCATGTCCCAGTATCGGGGACACATTAACCACAGAATAAAGGTTGCTCTGGACTTTCCCTAAGAAGGCTCAAAAGAGAAATCACATAATTTAAACCTGCACAAAGCTCAACATTCTTTAAAAGAATACAATTAAATCCCAAAAAAAACCTCACCAAGGTAAAATGCATAATGCCACATCAACTAGTCAAATTTACTAGGCTTAAGAATAAGCAAGGAATCTTGCATGTCTCCATTTGTTCTCCTGAGAAACCACTTTGAAGATATCAACACGTAATACAACCATTGTTAATTTCCTACCACTTTGTAACTCTGTATTGCTTGTATTGTTCTTGGAGCTGGGGATATAGCTCAGTGGAATAAGCACCTGCCTAGCAAGTGCAGGGTCCTGAGTTCAATCCCCAGTACCGCCAAAAAAAAAAAAAACAAAGAAAATGCTTGTATTGTTCTTATGCTGTTTTGTAAATGGATGTCTGTCTGTTAATATACTTTCTTTTATTTTTAAAATAAATTTTTAAAAAAGAATAAGCAAGAAAATATGACTCATAACTAGGAGAAAGAAGCTTATAGAAAGAGATTCAAAGATAATCACGATGATGAGATTAGTAGAAAGGATATGAAAGCAGTTACTATAAACACTGTAAATATAAACAAGGAAAACAGAAGCAAAATTCAGAGACAACTAGAATATTTAAAAGACCCAGTAGGAGCTACCTACCTGTCCCGAGGTCCACTCTGTCTGCTGGCTCAGAGAAGCCACAGTGTCAATGGAGTGGAGGTCTAGCTGTCCCAGCTCAGCCTCATTAAGAGCCAGAGCAATTCGCCCCAGGGAGACAACCTGGTGTTCTCTCCAGCAGGAAGGCTTGTCCCAAACCTTCAGGTGAAGAAAATAACAGATTGTTAGTGACACCATTTGCTATAGTCCAGGTGTTTATGTCCCCCTCAAAAGTCATGCATTGCTAGCTAATTCACCACGTGCCAGTGTGGAAGCTGGATCTTGAGAGGTGATTAGGTTATAAGCACTCTGCCCTTCAGAGGGCATAGGTGCCCTTATAAAAGAACACTCAGAAAGCTGTCTCCCTACCTAAGGGCACTGTAAAAGAGTCCATCCATGAGAAACAAGCCCTTGCCAGGCACTCAATCTGCCCATACTTTGGTCTTAGACTTCTCAGTCCTAAAACCATGAGAAGTAGGGTTCTATTGTTCCTAAGTTACCTGCTGTAAGATATTTTCTTAGAGCAGCTTAAACAAGGTAAAACAGTATTTAAAACAGACACAGGACTGTAGCAGAGGCCTGTGATCCCCGCTACTCAAGAGGCTGAGAAAGGAGGATCATGAGTTCCAAGCTACTGTGGGCAACTCAGTGACACCTTTTTTTTTTTTTTGGTGGTACTGGGGATCAAACTCAGGACCCTGCACTTGATAGACAGGCGCTTATTCCATTGAGCTATATCCCCAGCCCTGTAAACACTGTGTTTGAAAATAAAATATAGAAAGGGCCCAGCAGTTTCTTTCCCTTTCACAATATCTATTGAACCTTTTGGATCTTATTTATTCTCCCAGTTTCTTACACTAGGGAGACAAGACAAGAACAGCTGGGTTGGGGGAAAGGAGAAAAGAAAGAAGGGAAAATTAAAAATATATATATAATACATACATACACAAGATAGCTAAAATAATTATACTACTAATTTCTATTAGTTCTATTAGTTTCTATTGGTTCTAGTTTCTATTAGTTCACTGGAAGGACCAGTTAGTACTTATATTGTTTGATCAATCTTACATGCCTACATCTTGTAATCTGGGCAACTACTTTGAAGACAACAATATGCCATAGAATAACCATTGCTAATTTCCTAACATCTTACTTTGAAATTCTGTATAGTTTTTATTTTTTTCTCTCCTCAAAATAAAAAAAAAGTTTACGAAAGGGGGGTGCTGGGAATGTGGTAAAGTCCTAGCCTAGCATGTGCCAGGCCCTGGGTTCAGTCTTCAGCAGTGAAAAAACCAAACCAGCAACAACAAAGACATCAGGTCAGTCTTCTTCATGTATAACTATCCTATGAATCATTAAGCAAGAGATCACTACATTTATTTAAAGAAGTAAACATGACGCCCGGTATGGTGGCTCACGCCTATAATCCCAGCACTTGGGAGGCTGAGGCAGGAGGATCACTGCAAGTTTTAAGACCAGCCTGGGCTACAAACTGAATGTAAGGCCATCCTGAACTGCATAGCGAGACCCTGTCTCAAAAAGACAAAAAATAAATAAATACATATGAAAAAGGTTCATTCTCCATTATAATAAATGAAATGTTGATGTAAAATAATTAAATTAAGACCATATTGGCCCATCATATTGACAAGGAGTAGAAAGAATGATCATTTATGAAGTTGTAAAGATATAAGACAAGGGCTGGGGATACAGCTCAGTGGCACAGCACCTGGCAAGCTCAAGGTCCTGAGTTCAGTTCCTGGTACTAAAAAAAAAGACAAGGTAAAGGATACCTTAATTTGTTGTTACTGAGAATACTTGGTTTTAAGAGGGAAATCTGTCTATAAGTTTCAAAAATATTTTATATATTTATACTCTTTTATCCAGAAATTCCACTTCTGGGAATTTAGCCTAAGAAAATTAAGAGACAAGCACCCAAAGACATATACAAAAAGATATACCTCAATCTAAGAACCTAACAATTGGCTAGACAAAGACCAGGCAAAAAATGAAATGTTATATAACTATGTAAAATACTGAACTACATTTATATTTCTGATATTTAAAACTTACACCCTATACAGCTGGATGTGGTGGAAAGTTATTGAACGGGGAGCCTGGTGATTGGTTTTTGTAACATATATGTGTGAATACTGTCAATTCTCCATATCTGCATATTCTGCAAACTTCAGATTCAATCACCATGGATCAAACATATTACTAAGACAATTGTGTCTGGGGCTGGAATTGAGGTTCAGGGGCAGAGTGGCTGTCTATCACACACCAGGGCCTGGACTTGATCCTCAGCACCACACCAAAAAAAATTGCATGTGTTGAATTGATTTTTTGTGTGCTTGTTACCAGCAATCCAACTCAGGACCTTGCACTTGCGAGGCAGGTGCTTGTGCTGCTGAGCTAGATCCCCAGCTCCCGCGCATTGAAGTGAAAAACATGTTTCTTGTCACTGTTCCCTAAATGACACCTATAACAAGTATTTACATAGCATTTGCATATTGGAGGGTATTGGTTATATGCAAGTACTACACCATTTCATATAAGGGACTTCAGCACTCATGGATTTGGGTATTTGTAGGGGTCCAGGGGTCAGTTCTCCATGGATCCTAAGGAATGACGTCAGCATGAAATGCATGTGTGAAATCTATATTTTATACACATACACAGAAGTCTGTGCAGCTTCAGGTGAGCATACCAAAATATCTACAAGGCTTAGTTCTGAAAAACAAAACTGGTTTTCTTATTTATTATTTTCTGACTTTTCTGCAATAAATTTGGATTACTTGTAAAACCATAGCATTCTACATATAGTTTTAAGCAATTTAATTTTTAATCCCATGAAGGTGACCAGATCCTCCACAACTATCCCAACAGCTAAAATGGTCCATTCATTGGGAATTTTTTAAAGATGGCGAACTATTCCCAGTCTTCCTTTTACTCATTCCTGCAGCTTTCAGATGAATTTGCTGTAGATGCTGAGCAAATTCTGCTGGCAGAATTCAGGAGTTCTCTAAGCAGAGAAAGAAAAGGCATAATTCCAGGAAACAGGTTAAGTCAGAACGTGAACAGAACATGATTTTCTGACGATAGGATTCCAAACACATTTCAATCCATTTTCTGCCATGGTCCTAAGAGGGAGGAGATAATCCCATTTCTCAGATTAGGAGCTCACAACTACATCATTGAGTTCAAGCGCTGTGCCACTGAGCTGTATCCCCAGCCCTTGTCATTGAGTTCCTTTCAACCAAAGGAAGCCCATGTAAATTCCTTGAGGAGGGCTACATGCACAGAGAAGCTGCGGCTGGGTTTGGTTTTATTTCCTCTTCTGGTTGATGCTTCCTCCCTGAGGTAAGCTTTACCTGAATCGCCTTCTCCTTCAGGGCCACCAGCTGGGGCCAGCTGAAACTCTTCACCGTCCCCAGCAGCTCCACGTTCCTGTGGAACGTTTCTTCTCCCATGCAGAGCAGGTCCTCAGGGGCCCAGCAGGCATTGGCTTCACCCAACCTGAAGATGTTGTCAGAAGAGGGAGCAGAGACCCCATGGCAACCTCCAGAATGAGGGGAGGCAGGGCAGAAGCCAGGGAAAGAGCATGTCAGGAAATTTTAGTTTCCTCATTGAGTAAAATCCTTTACCAGTCTGATTGGTTCACAAGAGGCAGGTTAGCACAGGAGTAGAGGGCACAGACCTAGGGCCAGTTTGAACCCTACTTCTGCCATTTTTGCAAACTACCTGGTAACAAAACGCATGGATATGACAGGCGTTTACACGTCCACTTACAAAAGAAGGAACATCACAACACTACAAGTAGACTACAAACCCCTTAAGGAATAAACACTCATGGTGAACAGTCCTGACTTCAGCTTCAATATAAAGCGTTTACCCCTCTGCATTTTCATTTCCTTGTCTCTCTAATAAGCATAAAAATCACCTTGTGTGGTGATTAAGAAAACTGAAAACATTATCACATAGAAAGCACTTATGACAGTGCTGGGCATACTTGTATTAATACTTACATGTAAAGTAGCCACTTAATAATTGTTTGCCATTATTATTATTATTATTATAATCATCATCATTATTTGGTACCTGCCTGGCCTGCTAAACATTAGAGTTTGCCACCCAGCACCAATGGTTCCAGAGAAGGAGCCCTCCCATCCAACTGAAAGAATGATTTGCTGCCCATAAAAGTCACAGTGAGGGTTGTGGCCTTCCTGTTCCCAGAAAGAAGAAAGGGTCCACCGCATTTTCCTGGGCCACAGGAAAACCCATCCACTTTTAGTCTCTGAATAAATTGAGTCTTCTCTGAGCAGTCACCCACCAACATTGAAATAAAATATCACCACTGCTGGCTCCAATGTGCCCAGCAAGGAAACTGAAGGCTCTTTAAGAGCCATCCTGAATTTTTTTTTCATCTTACCAGCTGACCGTGACTGACACGGACTGACTCACAAGCACGGTCTGAGGCCAGGGCATTGCCCAAGCCCTGTGGCCACTTCCTTCTCATCATACCTTCATTGCTAACTCACAGGGCTCCAGTCAAGAGGAAAAGTTAGAGCAGGGTGCGAATAGTGGCTCTAAATATCTTATCACAACCCACAAAGAGACCTGAAGACTCCTCCTTCCTGATTCCCCAGGATCCGTGAGAGCACAGCGTTAGAAAGCAACAGAAGAGCTGACTAGCACGTCAGGAGCTTGGTCTTAGTACCCTGTCTGTGCAGGGCTTGGGATAGAACCTGGCACAGAGTAGGTGTTCAGCAATATTTATAAAGTGAATGAACACATACACGTGCATTAACTAAAATAAAACTGAGTAGTGACCCTGCTGATACGTTGATTACTAACAACATAACAGCAAATGACACTTGGAACCAGCTAATAAAAGATCTATTTATGTACTGATAACCAAGTTTCCTCCCCACCTCCTCCCCTCCTCCCCTTTCATGTCCTGCATGCCCACAGTGACATCTGGACTGCTGGGATTTAAGGGCACCTGGAGCCAGTGGTGAACATCACCAGCTTTGGACATAGGCCCAAGAACTTCCATTCCCAGCTCTGACTTTGCCCACGTCCTTTACTCTCTCTAAGCCCCAGTTTCCCTAGTCAAGAACATGAAAAGATCACAGTGCTCACTTTATTGGACAGTGATGAAGACGAGACGGGATAGAAAAGATGTGGACCTTCTTAGCTTGCCGTCCCATGATGTCTCCACCAGAATAAAAGCCAAAGTCCTTCTGGGTTCCTTCAACAGGCTTCACGTGTCCAGCCTGGTCCTTGGTTCCCCTCTAACCACACTAGTTCACTTCCCGTCCTCTACTGTGGCCTGCTGAGACACACATGTAGATGTCTCCACAAAGCCTCATGCACTCACCTGAGATTTGGGGGAGGGGGCTGGATCACAGGTGTGTGGCACTGGATCCCTCACTGATGGGTTCATAGCTGGGTGTGATGTTGGAAACCAGATGGCAAGAGGTGGAGTGCTCTGGGCATGGCCTGGACGTATGTGTGTGTGTATTCCTCCTCTCTCGGTGCCGCCCCTCAACTTTCTCTTCTGCCATTGCCCTCTGCCATTGCCCTACCTTGGAGCCGGCCGACTACGGACTGAACCTCTACAAAATGTGAGTCAGAATAAACCTCTCATCCTTTAACTTGTGGGTGTCAGGAATTTTGTCCCAGCAACAAGAAACTAACAAAGACACTGCTGCTGTGCTCCCTCTGCCTGGCAGACTCCAACCTCAAGTGTCCCTGTGGCCCACGCTCCAGGGGGCGGTTCATTTACATGTCACCGCAGCCATGAGACCTTCCCTGATGGCTCCCTTTCACATCGTGACCCCCCACCGGACACGGTCAGCCCCCTTTCTCTGCTGCCTTTTCCTTCTTGCTACATCATATGATGTTCTATATATTTTTCTTAAGCATGGAATTGATTGTTTGGCCCTATTTAAAAGTAAGCTCTATGAAGGGCAGGGATTTTTTTTTCCTCTTTATGTCATGTAGTAGATGCTCAATAAGTATTTGTTGGGTGAATGGAAGCAAGCAAGCACTGATTGTTAACTCTGACTACTACAATTATTATTAGGTCTGATTAACTGTCTCCCCATGGCTAGCACAAGTCCGCACATAGCACGCAGTAAGGACAGTGAAAATATCTGAGACTTCTGGAGCATCCTCTACATGCCAGGCACTGCTGTGAATCTGTTTATAAGTTTAAATCCCTAATCCTCAAAATAACCTAGTGAGATACAAGGCTTTCATTTTTCCCACTGTACAGAATTGAAACACAGAGAAGTTCAAACGCTAACCCAAAGTCACACAGCTGTAGTAAGTGGCAGACAGGATTCACATCTGGCCCCTGCCCTCATACTTGCAATATTTAGCTGCTAAACTATTGTGGTCCTTCAAGCTAATCCTACTGAAATGTTTGCTATACACACACACCCATTAAACCTACAACCCAGGTAAGATGTGTGGGACACAATTTCAAATCTCTTTACAGAGGTGTTTTCCCTTAGCCTATGGATTTTTGCCATTCTGTTGCTTCCTAAATATTTCACTTATCCCATGGACAAAGAGGCCTCTAATGTCAGGACTCAGCCCCAAACACTGCCACCCTGGTATGAGATCAGACACCCCAGCAACACTCACCAGGGACGGGGTGGAAGGGAGGGTCCTCATCACTGCTATTCTGAACAGATTCAAAGACAGCCCAGAGGAACTCTTTCGGGATCTGGTTCCCAGACATCTCAGAAGCTGTTTGTTGGAGGGTATCGGGAAACTGTGGGGTAAGGGGAACCGACCACAATCAAAGCACATTATACACATTTAAATCAGAGCTTAAGCAGTAACACTACTTAATGCCTCTGGATTTTTTTTTCTTCATTGCAGCTTGTCATATAAATTTAATTCCTACTCAACCCGGTACCCGGGAGCACCTCGCAGGGCAGAGCCTGGCAGTCCTCGAGGGCGACCCCATGGACTTGACCAGACCCCTGAGGGCCTCAAGGGCTTATCCATGGGGTGCTGACCATACTGTATCTGGTTCCCTGCCTATGTACCATCTTTGAGGATGGGTGCTTTTCCACCTAGTGCCATAGTAACTTGTGTGCACCCGTGTTTGTTACAGCATAATTTGAAGCATCCCTGTGCCTCCCCAGTGTGAGAGCCCGAGGGAATAAATAAACCAAAAAGTACAGTTATTATCAGAGCGAAGACGACTGATGGGGTGGGAGAACAACGGAGATGAGGGTGGGGAAAACTGTGGAATTAATCGAACGAGCCATCGTTTGTATAACTGAGTAACAAATGCAAAGATATCATTTGTAATACAGCATCCGTTGTTAATTCCCCAATATCTTCTCTATAATTGTGTATTTCCTTTATTGTTTTGTGTCATTCTGGTTTATAACTGAGTAACAAATGCGACGACAACATTATATAATACAGCATCCATTGTCAACTCCCTACTATCTTCTCTATAATTTTGTATTTCCTTATTGTTTTTGTGTTATTTGGGTTTATATTCTTTTATCTTTAAAATTAAAATAAATAAATAAACTTGAAAAAATAAATTTAATTCCTACCCCATCTAATGTGGTCTCTATAAAGAATCTTACAAAACGATCCCCACAATAACCCATTAAATGCTAAATAAGTAAATGTCATTTTCACCAATCAGATCATCAAACTAAGGTCATAATATTTTACATTGGCTGAAATGTAGGAGACAGGCCCACTCACTTTGCTGTGGGACTGTTACCTGGTGAATTATGTCTGATACTATCTACAAAATGTACCTTGTCTACCCCTTGTTGGCTTGGTGCTAGTCTCAAGTTTTTAAAGTTAATATTTACATATTTACCATAAAAAGAAGCAGGGAAGGGTTACCTCTGGGTTTTGGATACCGATTAGCATTAAAGAGTTTTGGATTGCCCTGGAGAAGGTGTCCATTCTCCTCTGGAACTAATACACTTAGTTGAGACTTGGTCTTTTACTGGGAGCCCCATCCATGAGCCTAGGAAATGTATCAAGTCTGTACCCAGCCATGCACTACTGAGCGCCAGCTCACCCGGAAAGAAAGCACCTCGGCTTATGTGGTTCTTTCTAGGCTAATTCTCAGGGACTCTGGCTGGATATCAGAATCACCTGGGGATTCTACAGAAATCCAGGCCCTGCCTCCAGAGATTCCCAGCCAGTTGGTCTGGGTTGGGGACCAGAGGGTCCACACCAGTCTCCTGAGCTGATTCTCATGGGAGCTCAGGCCGAGCAGCAGCTCTGAGATACAGCTGTGAGCTACACACTGACCTTACAGCCGGCGAGGGGCCTCATGCACAGGGCTGGTCCCATAAGATGCTAATGGAGCTGAAAATTCACTGTTTCCTAGTAACACCGCCACTGTCCTAACACAACACATTTCCCACGTTTGTGGTGCTGCTGGGGGTAAACAAACTCACTGCGCTGCCAGTCGTCTAAAAGGACAGCCAAGTACCAATTAACAATGTTTTCCATCAATGCAAGCCCCATATACAGCAATGAACCCAAGAGATTATATCACCTCATGATGTTAGTTTGCGGAAAAACATTCTGTGATACTGCACGGTGACAGAATCACCTCACGATGCATCATTACACTTGGGACTCAGCCCTGCCATTCAGCAATGCATGACTATGGTTAACTTTTAAAATGCAAAGTGCGCGGCAGAGTGGTTGGTATTTTCAGAGGGGAGCACGTGTGAAGGTGTGGGCATGTGTAGGGCACTCTGGAAGGGATGCCCGAGAAACTGAGAACACTGATCACCTCTGAGGAGGGAGACCGGGGAGCTAGAGAACCGGGTTGGGGGGGAGGGATTCTTGCTTTTCATGCTGTAGCCTTCGGAGCAGCTGGGATGTTTTTCATCCAGAGGCATACATTACTTGTTTTATTAAACATTCAAAGCATGAAAAAGATATAGAGAATAATACAACAAAACACCCATGGACCCACAATCCAGCTTCTGAAATAAAGCATCGTGGATAACTGCAGGTCCTTCCCTGACTCTTCGGCCTCCCTCTCCTCACCCCCAAAGTAACTGTGATGCTGAATCTGGCATTGACTATACTCCTGCACCCCTTTAAATTTCTCTTCATAAACACTGGGTATTTGTGCTTAAAATTAATTTGGCTAGTATGTATTCACATACACAGTTCCCTACTATACATATTCTGTGTAACTCAGGGTTTTTTTAGTTCTATGTTGTTTTTTGAGATCTCACCGTGTTTATATAAGACAGTCGATTTTAGAAGTTTCCTTTTGTTTTTTCAATACTTGGGATTGAAACTAGGGCCTTCACACTGAGCTAAATCACCAGCCTTTTTATTTTATTTTTTTTTTATTTTGAGGTAGATTCTCAGTAAGTAGCCAAGGCTGGGCTTCAGCTCACGATCCTTTTGCCTCCAAGAGTGCTAGTATCACAGGTGCATGCCACCCCATATATACACTGCTTATGGCTATGCATTTAAACACTTAGAAGATGATTTGATAAGCGTGTGACACGTGTGTGCTCCAGAGCAGTGTGTGTATGTTGGCGAGCCCCACTGAGCATGTATAATGCACAGGTGGGAGGGTGTGTGGATGTGGGTGGGGTAGATCTGACTGTTATTCACCAAGCACTCATTCCTTCTCCACCTTCCCCCTCCACAGAAAGAAGCTACTTCTTGCCCCATCGAGGTGAGGTTTACTTGGGTGACTTGCTTTGGCCTTTGGCCTGTGGTGGAAGTGACAGTGTGCCATTTTCCACTCCATCTGAGGCAGGAGCCTCAGACCTCCTCTGTGAAAAGACTGATCAAGGGCACCAGAGACAGACTTATGGAGACTTATGGCTGCCCCAGTGACCCACAGACCGGGCAGCAGGGAACCAGCACTCTGTTACATGCCAGTGAGACTGTGTGGCTTTGTTTACACAGCAGAAGGGGCGAATTTCTGCTTAGCTTGCATGTCACTTGGCTTAGACTGTCTAAATCATGGAGAGTCACTCCAAGCACAGTGCACTGACCAAAGCTGTGTTCAGGAAGGCTGTGTCCTGGTGTTTGCTCCACTGATTGCACAACCCCGCACAAACACGTGCACATATGGACCTGGTGGCTGTAAGATCTTGAATGGACGTAGGTGCAGTGGTACACATCTGTGGGCCCGGACACTCAAGGGAATTAGGCAGGAGGCTAAGGCATGAGTAGACATAAGTTAGCCCAGATTACACAGCAAGTTCAAGATGTACACAGCAAGTCCAAGGCCAGCCACACTATATAGCAAGACCCTGTCTCAAAAAAAATAAAATCTAAGGGGCAGTTCCCAGGCTTCATATATCTGCCTGGAGGACCAAGCGGCAGTCCCGAGTTCATTTAGCTCCTGCCCCACTCCCTTATCCTGAGCCTTGGGCAACCTGAAATGAACTGGAAACATCTGGGACAAGGAGGAAGCTTCCGGAACCACAGGTTGTATCACTCAAGGAAAGCAACTGACCGTACTTTTCTCCCTTCAAGCTCTTCAGCATTCATAAAAGGAGGCACAGAAGTACCTTTGTGGCGATAGAACGTAGTTCATCTCCTGAGAAGAGCATGAGAAAAGGCCCCAAGTCCTTCACAGTCTCTGCTGTCCAGTTCTGTGGATGTCTAAGAAGAGATTACAAGCAATAAAATTTTAAAAACCCATGCAGTGGTGGACATCTTTTGCCCTTGTACCTTAGCATCTTTATTTTTAAGAACAAATCATTCTTAATACCAAGTAAGGCTGTCAATAGGATCCCATTTTTGTGGGAGAAAAAAATGGGCATGTGATGCAGATTGACTAATCAGAGATATCCAGTGGGACTACCAAATGGGCTCTCTTTTTCCTGAGATCTCTCCCAGTAAAGGATACTGGAGACCAACACTGTGCCAAACGGAGAAAATAAAGGCCACACAAAGGAGTTCTAAGCTGAGGAGCAGGAGGAACATCTGACATTCTGGATCCAGCCATGCATGACATCAACATCACGTGGTTTTCCACTATATTCCATTTTTGAGTTGAATTATCAAGTTTCTGCAATTTATATCACAATGTTTCCATCCTTTCCTTCCCTAAGAATAACGAGACAGTTTTTCCTTTTTAATCACCAGAACAGTCTTCTCTTACAAAAACAAATCTTTGCTCTTAAACTTGGAAGGATAACCGCTCTAACCCAGGGAGGCAGGGAGATGGCTTCTTAAGCTAAATACAGTCTTACCACAAGATCCAGAAACTGCCCACCTTAGTTTTTACCCAAAGGAGATGAAAACTTACGTTCACACAAAAAATCTGCATATGAATGTTTATAGCAACTTTATGTAGAATGGCCAAAACCCAGAGGCAACCAAGATAGCCTTCAACAGGTGGATCTATACAAAAACTGTGGTACATCCAGGCAGTGGAATATTAATCAGCCCTAAAAAGAAATGATCTACTGAGACATGAAGAAAAACTTAAATGTACAACACTAAATGAAAGAAGCAAATCTT
The DNA here is from genome assembly GCA_004027595.1 of Dinomys branickii. Classification (NCBI taxonomy): domain Eukaryota; kingdom Metazoa; phylum Chordata; class Mammalia; order Rodentia; family Dinomyidae; genus Dinomys; species Dinomys branickii. The sequence continues at coordinate 4,388 of PVLD010009993.1, read as the reverse complement.
AAAAAGCCAACGTACTAGATGCTTCCAATGGCACGAAATTCTGGGAAACCCAAAATTATCCATGGTGACCAGAGAGTAGGAGGAGGAAGGAATAAACATACATAGTGCAGAGGATTCTTAGAGCAGTAAAACTACTCTGAATGACATTTAATGGTGAATCTGTTCGTATACATTTATCCAAACCCATAAAGTACACAACGTCATGAGTAACCCCCAGTGTAAACTACAGACTTCGGGTCATGATGGTAATGTAATGACAATAATGTCAGTTCATCAAGCTGAATGTAATGCATCGCTCTGCTGTGAGGTGCTGATAATGGGAAAACTATGGGTATATTGGGACAAGGGGTGCAGGGGAATTCTATACTTTCCTCTCAATTTTGCTATGAAGAACTCATAGCAAACTATGAACTACCCTTAAAAACTAATCTTGAAAACAATAAAAAATAGACTTCTGGGAAGATGCCAGAGTGGTAAACTGCAGCAAAGCAGCATCTTTGAGTTTGGAATCCAGACACCGGCATGTAGCAGCTTGGGGAAGTAAAGGAGGAGGGAGGTGAATCCCCAGGACCCAGGAAGGATTTGAAGGGAGAATTGGGGCCTACAGGAGAAGTGAAGGGATGAACCTCTGCACAGAAAAAAGAGGTTGCAGACTACACTTTCTCCCTGACCCCTGACCTGCAGCATGAGAGAGGAGGGTCAAATCTAGAGACACAGTGAAGGTAAGGGATGCCAGAGGTCTCCATAGAGAAATACGCCAGTGGAACAGAGCAGCAGATGCTGCAAACCGCTGCTCCGTGGTTTACAGGGAGCGGGTAAATCACTCCAGTCCAGTCCCAGCTTTCCTTGCTTGGCCAGGGCCAACTGAAGGTGTAACACAGAGCAGCCCCGGGTGGCTTCCTCTCAGGGCTCCCAGTGACTGGGTGAGCCAGAACAGCAGGAGACATCTAGCATCAAGGGCTGAGGTCAGCCAGAATGCTGTAGGCTGAACAACTCAGACCCCAACCCCACAGTCAGGGGCCGAGGTCAGCCTGAACTTCTGTGCAGTTGAAACCACCAGAATTGGTACCCCACCCTAACCCTACTGCAGGCTTGCCAGGATTACCCAGCATGCAGCTGGGCTCTGTCTGCCTCTGTCTACCGCAGAGTGGAAACATGCCATGAATTGTATACTACCCCAAAACTGCAGACCCCAAAAGATAACCACAATCAGGAAATCACAGAGAAATTTCTCTTTGTGTTTGTTTTGTTGTCTTTGTTGTTATTTTCGACTGTTTTTGTTTTTTCATGAGTGTAACATTGTTTTTAGAGGTTGGTTTGTTTGTTTAGTTCTTGTTTTTGTTTTTTTCCTTCTTTCTTTCCCTCCTGTCTTCTTCCCCAGTTTCCCAAAGCTTGGGTAATCTTCCTTTATCCTTCACCCTTAGCTTCTAATCTCTTTTTCTTCTTTTATTTCTCTATTTTTTTTTTCCTCTTACCCCTTTTAAATTTTCTCCCAAGGTTGAAATTGTTCTCTTGAGAGGATATTTTCTGTATGTAATTTTCTGGCTTGTTTTGGATTTTGCTATATAACTACAGATCTCATACATATGGTTAAAGGCAGCAAATTAAGTTACCATGGTTTGTCATTTGCTAGTCTGAGCTTGATGCTATTATTATTAATTGGACTACCTCGGCCAAGGTGACAAGTTTTTGTGGTCAGTTGTTCTTTCTTATATGTCAATACCAAGATGGTCTGGGGGCCATAAACAGTACCATCATCTAGGACCAAAGAACTGGGTGCTAAGCCGAACAGGCAGCAACACCTCATCTCTAATACATTAAAGAGGCAAGATCTTGGGATGGACTCAAAAGCCCAAAGGCAGCTGCACCTAGAAGATATCTCTGAAAAGTAGTCATTCCCTAAGAAGGTATTGACACTAGTCATAATGCCACCTACCATAAGCAGTTTACAGCACCAACACAGAAAACAAATTGTAAAAAATAGGAAAGAAGAAGAAATGGAACAAAGATGCAAGCCCAGACTGCCAGATCGCCCAAGGCAAATTCCAGGGGGTAGGGAGGTGGAAGAAATCAAAAGCCATTTGGCTGAACTGTCTGAAATGGTAGCAGCAGAAATAATGAAGCAGGGCTGGGGGTATAGTTCAGCGGAATAAGCACCTGCCTGGCAAGCACAAGGTCCTGAGTTCAATCCCCGGTACTGCAAAAAAAAAAAAAAAAAAAAAAAAAAAAAAAAAAAAAAAAAAAAAAAAAAAAAGAAATAACGAAGCAGAAGCAGATGAATGAGGCTCTAGAAAATCAGAAATATTTTCACTGATAATTAAAGAGATGATGAACATAGTAAGAAGATGTTTAGTGAATCTAGAATAGATACAGATTTTTAAAAAAATAAAAGAGTTTAGGAAAGTGATGGAAACCATGAATGCCCAACATAAGGTACAACTGGATCCCACAGAAGAGATTCAAACATATCCAGATTTAAAATGCTACTGAAAGTATATGCAACAGAATCAACCAGTGTAAGGACAGAGTATCAGACCCAGAAGACAGGTTTGCAGTTAGCTAGCATTACATGAAAGACTTCTTGAAACAGTAACAACAATGCATTTTAATGTGCCATCTTTCCAAAACTCTTTCCCTTCCATATGTCAGTGGCAACCATGCAAGGGCCTGCTGGCAGCTACAATTATTCCTACTTCACAGGGAATCTGAGGCCAAATAAAGGAATCTCACATTTCCAGAATAGGTGCAGGCATCTGATCGTACCCTACGCTAGAGACCATCTCTGATGGCAGGGCAGGAGAGGCAAGCTTTGGTCCCCTGCACCCAGCACCCTTAGCCCCACAAAGTGGAGCCCCAGCCCTCTCACCCACACTGCTCCAGGAGCCTGAGCCTCACTGCAGCCTTCTGCTCAGGGCTGAGGTCTGGGCAATCTCTGAGGCCAAGCAGAGCGGTGGCCCAGGCCCTAGGGGAGATCCCTCTTTCAATAAAGGCTGCTGGTAAATGACAGAGTAGGTGCCCCACGATGTCTACGGTGTAGTCATCAGCGATGGAATTGCCCTGAAACCAACAAATGAAGCTTATGAGAGATCCAGCAGTGCTCAAGGATGTGATTCCTTAAAAACACTTCCTGCCCCAAGCTTCTTAAACATTCCCTGACATGGACCATCACAGATAGAGAAGGGCGTGATTCTCCCCAGGGAGGATGGTCTCCGAAGTCTGAGAAAACCTAGCTGGGCACTTCCTGAGCCCTCAGTAGATGAGGGCTATTGTTGTCACAGCTCTAGGACTCTCCAGACTTTAACAAGCATCATAGTAACAGTATAACATAAAAAAATCAGCACTGCAAAGTTTGTATGACACTTGAAAGCTTTCAGAGTTCTTTCTCAAAATGGCAAAAATAGCATATGTTTATTATGTGCCGTGTGCCAGGCAATGTTTTAAGTGTCTGCAGGTTTTAATCCATTTAATGTTCCTATTAACTGTCAGAGGTGAGGGTTAATATCATCTACTTTTTAAAGACAGCTCCCCAGGCAGCCTGGCCTTGGGACCTTGCCTTAAACAACCCATTGCCTACTTTAATGCCCTCCAGAATGCCAGGAGGCACCCATCTTACAGATGAGAAGACTGAGGCTCGGTGAGAAGTGACTTTCCCACAGCCTCATCACTAATTGCTACATGCCTAGAACTCAGACTCTGTGTACTATGTTTTTTACCCCCCATCCTCGTAATTCCAACCTGTGATTTTAGAGCCACCCATCAGATTTCTTAGCATTACAGCAGGCTCAAGATCCCAGCTTGATTCCCCCAAGGGCTCCCCCAACAGGTACAGATACACCAAGGGGAAGCGATATAAGTGAAAATGATGCTTAGGAAATTTCCTTACCAGGCACTGCTGCACTTTCCTGAGGACCAAATTCTTTTTGTGAGAATCTAAAACTAAGGAGTCCAGCTGATTCTTCCCCAGGCTGATCAGAAAGCGCATGCACTGGGAGGCTGGGACGGAGGCCAGGAAGCGTGCCCTGGAGACAGAAAAGGAGACTGAGAAAAGGAAAATAGTGGCTGCTCTGCATTCGTTCCTGAAATCAGGGTCCACACGCACAAGAGCTCATCACAGGGGTCATTCAAATGCTTCTAATGTGTGTTCTCCTCAGTGATGCTGTGGCTCCTTATGACCTGTAGCAAGCCTGCCACTTCTAGGGCGGGGAAAGAAACTTCCCATGGTGCTCCTCTTCTAGGGCGGGGAAACACACTTCCCAAAATGCTGCTCTTCTGGCAACACTGACCAGAGACTGCACCCTCAGTAAACACATAGATTAGTGGACTGGCTGAGGGAAGATGAAGAGAAAGAGGAAGTAGAATTAAATGGAAAGTAAGAATAAAATGGAAAG
>PVLD010009992.1:0-73393 GCA_004027595.1 Dinomys branickii | reverse complement strand
GATGTTGTTGCTGTTGTTGTTGTATGCCTGTTTTGTTTCTTGTCTTTGGATTTTTGGTTTTTGTGTTTTTTCTGTTGTTGAGAGGATTAACTGTCTGACTAAATTTGCATGTCTGTATATGGGTTCATACATTTACAATTCGAAGATATCAATGGATAAAGCAATAACCACTGTTGAGACCATATCACCTTGTCTATAGTTGTGATTGTACTATTTTTTATGATAATTGGTGTCTGTTTGTCAATATGTTTTTGTACTTTTATGTTTCTAAAATAAAAAAAATAAATAAATAAATGTATGGAATTGGCTCTGAGCAGCATTGCAGTTAAGGAAGAGGCATGGGGAGGAGTTACTGGTCTCGTGGGAAAACCAGCACTAGTAATTCTTGAGTCTGTTTCTCCACGTGTTCTCAGGAAACTGGTAAAAATTTTATGGACATCTTAGAACATGATAAATCACATCAACTGATCAATAAAATATAGGCACAGAATTTTAGAAGACCATCTACTAAATGTCAACCTTTGGTCAGGTAGGTTCATAAGATATAATTTAATCAAATTCTAGGATCCTCACTGACAGAACAACAGACAGAAAAATCACAGAAAATTCTAAGATCTGAGTGAAGTTTAGTATACTTTGAAGTTCCTAAGAAATATTTGAGTTTATATATATATATATATATATACACATTACCTTCAGATATGTTCTAGAAATTAAAATGTAGACTTAGGCAACTTATTTCACTGATTTGTTTCTTCATCTGTCATTGGATAAAATGTTCCCTTTTAGTTCTAAAATGAACAGCGTTTCAGATTCTCTTAGCAAGTATCATTAAACAGAGGTGGTTGACACTATGAAATAAACATTCATACCTTTCACTTTCAAGTGAGCCCTCACTGCTCTTCAGGAATCTTGATATACACCTCTTAGAACATTCTACCGAGTAATTGGCCCAAAGGCTCACCAGGCTCCTCCCATCCTCTTTCTATCCTGCTTTCCATATTGGGTGTATGGGATCCAAACTAATGAATTCTTCAAGTAGTCACAGACCTACTACTAACAAGAGAGTTGTAAGGCCCACGTAAGATGGTGTTGCCCCTCATGGTCATTTTTGCAGAGTCACCTTATACACAGTGACAACAAGAATCGACATTGGAAAAGCAATTCTTTTTCTCCACTGGATTCATCTGTTCTAGTGTTTCACATGCATCTGTTTGAAGACCAAAAGTTGGAAAAATACATAAATGCCAGAAATCAAAAAAAGGAAGGAAAGAAAGAAAGCTGTGTACGCATGTATGTTAATTAAATTCTGCCCCCTTATTTGCTCTTCTAAGAAACGGCTAAATGACCTAAGTGCTAGCACTAAATGGTTGGTCCTAAAAGTACAGCCTTTTCACAGTAACAGTGAAACAGAGAGAATATGTTAAAATTAGAATAAGCGCAAGAAGGAATTATACCCTCTGACCAAGGTGGGAAAACTAGCTGAAATATCTGCCAAGGGAAAGTGGAAAGTTCTAAGACACCAGATGTCTCTGTGGGTTCTCTGTCGCCTTTTGAAGCTTCCTTCAGAAGTACCAAGCCTTACAATGCATGTGCTTTGGCATATGGGAGGTTAGTCTGCCTTTCTAGGTTCTAAGTTTTCCTTTTCAACCAGTATCTCATTTTGTTTAGTTCTGTTGTATCTCGAGTTGTAAGGCTTTCAAAGAAATAAAGAAAAGAAATAATAACTTGCTACCTCTGTCTTCATTTTAGTCCAGCGATTTGCCAGGCAAGGTTTAGAATGCAGGAAAATTTAAGCGCTGTCATTCTTATCATTCCAGAGGACTCTTTTAGGTGTTTTTGCTTAGTTGATAAATAATAGTTGAGACTCCATATTGAAAGAATCTTAATTTTTAATGTTAAATTAATTTTTCACTAAAGAGTAATTTGGACTCTTCCTTGAATTTTTTTATTCAATATCAGCTATCTCCTGAACTTTCATACTGAGACTCTGCCAAGATTACCTGTATCTGATTTTAGGTGATTAAAACAGTAGATCAATGTATTATGGAAGATAATTGCTCTTTTAGTAATGATATTAAATTTAACATGAGTAAATGATAGGAGGGAAAAAAGAACATTTCTCATTCATAAAAGAAGGAACTCTAATACAAAAAATGAAAGAAGGACATCAGCTTCAAAACTGATACCTTATTTTTCATTTCTATCTCATTTTTCTTCATCTTGAATTTTAGAAATATCCCAGATTGTGCACAAGATGTAGTTTTATATTGGTAGCAAATTACTGCTTTATAAACATTACATGACACCCTGTAACATGAATAACTTACTAGCTTATCCATATTTTTAGTTATTTTAAATTGTTAGGATACAAATAAAATCAAGACATAATTTTCATACCTCCCAATAAATGAATAATGTGAAAATTTTTAAATCCATTTCTCCTGTCTGGGAAAAAACTATTACACGAAGTTGAGTTTTAACTGTTTTTCTATAAACATGGTCCAATAGTATGTTCTAAAAAAAACAGTGACAAACCTCTTTGAAAAATGACTTCCATAAGAACAAATCAATTCTGGTTGAACCATTATGCATATCATTACAACTTTATGTGAAAATGGAACAGTCCCTAGAGTACTTAACAGCAGAAACTAGAGAATGCAGATGTCCACATCACAAACTATTTTCTGGCAGAGGCTGAATCAGAAACCAGAGATAATCAACAGTTTTCCCATTTCATATCATACACAGAAGCGGCCATAAAAGGAAGGAGAAAAGGCAAAGGCATCTTCTGAAGCTGGAACCTCTTAAAATTAAAAAAAATATATAGGTTTAAAATCAAAAAATAGCTGGGAAAGCACAGAAGTGTGAAGTTATGAATCATATGTGACAAGTTATGGAATGGCAATTTAGTGCTGGTGCTGAAAAACAGCCTGCCTTCTTCTGTGAATCCATAGTTAGGAGGACATCTGACTGGAGTCTAGAAGACCAGGTGAGGTGAGATCCTGATTCTGAAGAGCCCTACTGCTAAGACACACGAGACCAAGGGACAAGAACTGAAGTCACAGCCTGGGAAATTAGCAATCTCGACTGCACAGCAATACTTCACCCTTCTTCTTGCCAAAGGAATCAGAATTTTACAAGGAGAAAGGGGGATCAATAGGCCCAACTATGGGAAGCAACTCCTTGTCTTCTAATCCAAACACAGCAACCCTACCCTCCTTTTCCTGTCACTGTTGCCAATATTCCTTGCAGCTGTGGGGTGGGGACCCATACAATCCAGGTTTGCTAATGAATCAAACAGAAGTCTAGTAAGATAATCTAGGAGACATTTGTCTTCCTGACAGAGAACCCATTCTCTGAACCAGACATGATGCCATGAGGCCGCAGTGTTTCCTCAGCAGCCATCTTATAGTTTGAAGACCCACATACTAACAAGCTGAAGATGACAGAACAAAAAAGCTCTGGTTCCTTGATATAACTTTTGGGCTTCTGCCCCAAACCTTGAACTACTTACTTCCAGAGTTCTCACCCTTAAGCAAATTAAAGACCTTCACGTTTAAAGTCTCTGTTATGTGAACCCTGTATTGCTTACTGACAAATGAGCCCTAACTGATACAGAGACTTAAAAAGTAAGAGGATTTTTCTTCCCATAATTCATGGAGAGCTACAGCCCACTTTGCAGTGCCTAACAGGAAGTAAGATGACTGAGATCTGGAGACAAAGTTCTGATGATAAACAGAGGAGGAAGAATCTATGCTCAGGGGGTAATCTCTAGGCTCTTGCTCCCTCTGGTAGTGAAGTTTCCCACAATCACATGTGGGAGGACACATGTTCTTCATTAAAAGAAGCAATACCAGAGATTTTTAAAAAACTGTTAAGTCAACCAGCTCTTCAGTCAGTTCTGTGTCCTGCCTGTGACACTTTGTTTCATTTGGCCTTTATATCAATAATCTTATTAGAAACAGACATTTCAGTTCTAAGAGACATCAGGGAATTCAGTAATGCGTAGAAATTTCCCAAGTGATGGTTTATATATACTGAACCTCACATATGTCTCATGGTTTCATTTAAATGTATGTTCATGTATTCACACACAGAGAGAAAGTGATTGTATTTAAAGATAGGAGTTAAATTTTAAATTTCTTTTCAATTCTGAATTTCTTAAACTCAGAAAGAATCCACAGTGCAACATATTTCCTAGAGAACTAATATTAATTGACAAAAAGAAAACCTAAAAATTCAGTAAGTATTCCTTTTCTATTACAGACACATTGTATTATTTAGATATATAGCTTCATAGTGGAATTTTTGTGTTCCCTTCAGTATCTGAAAAAGAAAGGAAAATTATAACAATGAGAATATAAATGTAATGTAAAAAGTTCCCTCCCTAATCTGGAGCTTTGTTGTGTCATTCCTAGCTTTGAGTATGAAATCAATTTGGGATATAAATTTTTCTTAGTTCTTTTTATAGCTTGGAAGTCTGCACCAATGCCCAGCTTCTGTTTTCATCCTTTGCTTGCAATAGGTGCACAAATAATATACCAGAGCATCTTTTCTAGAGTGAAAAAAAAAAACTTTTCACGCTTGTATGACTTATGCAGTTGAAGTGGTTTAAAATCAACAGAAAAGCATTTTTGAAAAAAGGCTGAACCTGAAAATCAGTTACTGCAAAAAAAAAAAAAAAGCACTTTGTAAAGAATTGTAAGGAGAGCTCCTGTGACACTGTACTGGAGAGATAAAAATAACTACAATGAAAATACATTCACTTTGGAAACTTTCTTTAGGGTTTTGAAAATTTTACATGTCTGAGTTTTTTTCTAATCCCTAAATTTTCCTGGGATTATACATATTTGAAGCTCCCAAACTGGCTATGCAATTCTTGGTAGGAAAATAAGATTTCCAGAATAGCTTTCTCACTGAATAAAATAGTAGGATAATTAGTTTGCAAGGAAAAAATTAGCAAAGATTGATTACGTCTAAGTCCCCAAAAAGGGTATAGAAAAAATCTGGAGACAAGAGCCAAATGCAGAGCTAAAGAAGTACACAGTGGATTGTTTGTGTTTCTGTCATTGCAGCTTGTTTGTTTGGTGCTGGGTGGTGAATTCAGGGCCTTCATACTGAGCTATATCCCCAGTCCTTTTTATTTTTATTTTATTTTATTTCTTTTTTGAGACAGTGTTCCGCTTAGCTGCTAAATTGCAACTAAGTTTGAATTTGTAATCCTCCTACCTCAGCCTCCCAGAGTGCTGGGATTACTGGTGTGTGCCACCATCCCCAGCTACACAGGGCCCAGAGAACCAGGGAGAACCAGGGCCATAATTAAAGGGGTGATTTGAATAAAAAGCTCCAGCAAGGGTTTTCTTTCATAAAAGGAAGTCTTAAAGAATTCGGAACTTATTTATTTCTCTGTTTCTGCCTCCATTTTACACACACACACACACACACACACACACACACACACACACACACAAGGGTGTGCAGCCTCTTGTCCTGTAAGCTCTACTGGATCTGGCCTAGAACAAGAAGCTTTTCAGTACTCTGCGTGGGCAGATAGAGGAAACCAGTCCTGTAATAAATGTCAAATGAGAAAACAAAAAGCTCAATTAGGCTCCTGGGTCCCCAAGGGGAAGGCCTTAGGCGCGTCACTGAGTGCCGGCAGAGTGCTGGTCACATTCCCACACAATCTTTACAAGATTTATGTGAATCTCATTTTCCCTTTTCCTCTCTTTCTCATCCCAAAAATATTAGTATGCCTGTGTTTGCTTCCACTGCCTTTCTCATCCTGGGGTTGAGCAAGGTTTTGCTGCTCTTACCTCTGACACTGGTCTGTGAGGCACGTCCTCCTCTCTCCTTTCCTTTCTGTTTGTGACATGGGGTCCATCTTGGTCTTCTTACCCAAACGACCCCAGGTCCATTGGCTGCCAACACCAACATCAAACAAAATGCTGAGCTCCACCACATAAGTGTGGTATAAATAGATGTGCTTCGGTATAAATGCAAGCGAGGTGATAGTCAACTATTTGAGTCAATCTAAAGAATGCCTGGCCCTTACAGTTTGGGAGATGCTGGAGTCATTTCTAGGTCTGGGCTGGGATACATAAGCAAGAGCCCTTGGCTGAAACAAGTATCGCCTAATTTAAACATAAGGAAATGTATTAGAATCATACAGAGGTGAGACTGATATATTCACAGAGCTGACAGGTGATAGTGGTAGGTTATATTCTGGACACAGAAAAGTTTAGAGCGTTGAGAAAGAAAATCTTTAGCAGTAGCCTCATATTAGGAACATTTATGTCATCATCATAGCAATGCTGCAATGAGCGAGCCCCAAGATCACCTCTGTGTTTGATTCAGTCACTCAAGTCGGTATGGAGCTTGTAACTGGCTCCAGAGACTGCACGCCTGCTCCTGACTGCCTAGCTCTGCTTGGCTCTATCGTAAGAGGTACAACTCTGCATCCTCCTCCCGTGCAAACCTACATACAATAAACAGGGGAGAGACCCTCCCCAAAGCAAAATTATGAAGCCTTCTAACACTCTAAATAGCATCCTAGGCAGCCAAAATGTAAACAAGCACACTACATAAAAGTTCTTGTGTCCTAAATTTACACGGTTGTCTTTTATGTGGTAGGTGCTTAGTAAGTATTTGTTGAATGTCAAATGAGTGAAATGTTTCTGTCTCCCAGAGGGCCTTACAAAAGGTGCGCCAAAATCAAATTACCTGAGCAATGATTAATTGTTAAGATTGATCCTGCCTGGATTTCAGTCTGGAGCTATGTCACACCAACCTTCAAAGCACGAAGGTCTGAGGTAGGATATGTATTGTGCTGCAGACTGAAAGAGTGGGGGCCAAGGCCACAAATCAGCCAATTAATCCTTCTCTCTCACTGTCTCTCTATCTCTATAAATTTGTCTCTGCCCCTATATCTTTATATCATACCCTGCTTATATTGCCTGCTTCCGAAGCAGCAAAAGCCTATTATTTACTGTGGACTATTACAACATTATAAATGTTTAAAAGTAGCATGATTAGCACTAAAGAGTTGAAAATAACTATTCTCATGTTTAAAAGATCTGTTTGAGGGATGAAGCTCCTTGACTAGTATTTCAAAGTTTTTAATGTGCCTCAAAAAGCATAATTTCCATTTTTATTTGTTCAATGGAACAGAGTTTTCATTGTGAGACCGAAGATGCTTCATAGCAACCTTGTGCAGATCTGGTATTTAAATAAGAATATGTACCCCTGATCATGTCTGTGATAGCCTTCAGTTATTTAGTGGGCAGTCATTTGGACATCTTTTGGGATATAACCTTTTGTATAGAGTAGTTTTAAATAGAGAAAACCTTCCTAGATTTTGGCTAGCCTTGACCATAAATAAAAGCTATCACTCTGACTCCTTATGGAAATTAGTTATAACCACCATTGGGTATTATTTCACCTTGCCTTTTCCTCACACTATTTCTTTTTCTTATAGTTATTAATACACATTAATTGTACAAAATAACATGTCTCATTGTGACATCTCCATACATATGTGTCATGTGCTTTGATCAGATCCACCCTCTGTCCCCGCCTCTCACTCTCCCTCTCACTCGCTGAGTCTTTTTCTCCTTTTGCAATAACCCGCCTTCCACTTTCATGTCACTGTGTTAAAATTCCATGTGTGGGAGAAAACATGATCTTTGTCTTTCTGAGTTTGACTTATTTTACTTAACATGATTACCGAGTAAAACAGATGGTAATTCAGGCCATCATGGTAAGTAACATGATTTTGTTCTTTGTGGCTGACTAATGTTCATTCTGTATAGATATTGTATTTTCTTTATCATTTGTCCATTGATGGCTATCTAGGCTGATTCCACGTGAATAGTGCCACAATGACACAGGCATGCAGACACCTCTAAGGTATACCGATTTTGTTTCCTTTAGGTATGCACACAAGAGTAGTACAGGGGCCGGGGATAAAGCTCAGCAACGCAGTGCCTGCCTAGCAAGCACAAGGCCATTTCAATTCCCAGTACCAAAAAAGAAAAGCACAGTATAGCTGGATCGTATGGTAGTTCTATTTTTAGTACTTTGAGAAATCTCCACACTGTTTTCCACCGTAGGTGCACTCATTTATGTCCCCACCAGCAGTATATAAGGGTGCATTTTTCTCTGCACCCTCACTGGCGTTTGTTACTTCTTGGTTTGATAATAGCCATTCTGTCTGGCATGAGGTAGAATCTCAGTGTAGTTTTCATTTCTATTTTCCTGATGGCATAGAATGTTGAGAACTTTTTCACATATTTATTGGTCACTTGAACTTGTTTCAAAGAACCTTCAGCTCGTTTGCTTATTTATTGATTGGGTTGCTTGCTCTATCAATGCTAAAAATTTTTCATTTTATATATTCTGGATATTATTTCTCTGTGACATACATATCTAGATCTGGCAAAGATTTTCTCTAATTCTGTGGGCTGTCTCTGGACTCTGTTGTTTGCTTCGTTTGCTGTGCAGAAGCTTTTTAGTTTGACGCAGTCCCATTTGTCAATGTCTGCTATTATTTCCTGAGTTCCAGGAATCCTATTGCGGAAAGCCTTGGCAATACTGATATGTGGAAGTGTTTCCCCTTTGTGTCCCTCTCACAGTTTTAAAGTTTCAGCTCTCATATTTTTGATCCATTTTGCGTGTAGAGCACATTTATCCATTGTGAGCTTAGGATGCAGTGCAGGATACAGGGATCTGGTTTCTGTCTTCTACTAGTGGATGTCTAATGTCTGTTTCTATGCCAGTACCTGTTGTTTTGGTTACAATGGCTCTGCAATATGCTTTTCAGTCCAGCATTTTGATGCTTTCTGCACTGTTCTTTTCGTTCAGGATTGCTTTGGCTACTTGGGGTATTTTGTGCTTCTACTTAAATTTTAGGACTTTTTACCCAGCTTTGTGAAGAACGCCTTTGTTTTTATGTTGAAATTTGTGTATCGCTTGGGAGTATCGTCTTTGCATGTTCAAAGTACTAGTCTGAGTCTGTAGCTACTTTGAGAAGAAAAAACAACTAACAGTAGTGGTAGCAATTTAGAAACAAACCAGCTATAGTTAGACAATAAAAATACACTTTTTAAAAAATCTACAACCCTCAGAACTATAGAGAAAAAAGGAGCAGAGAGAATATAAACATTAATGAAAATAAAATTAATAAAAATATCACAGCAAAAAGAGAAAAATGAACAAAAAATGAAAAGAAAAAGGAATAAAATAAATAAAAAGTCTAATTAAGGAATTAAGAAATGCATAAAATTAGATATGAGAAGGAAATTGTGCATTAAATGCATAAAACTATGAAGGGAAACAAAATAAAGTATGTGCAAGCCTGGTGGGTGGCACATGCCTATAACCCCAGCACTCTGGGAGACTAGGACAGGAGAATTGCAAGTTGGAACCTAGCCTGGGCATTTTAGTTGGGATTTATCTCAGTGTAAGGCCCTGGGTTCAATCCCCAGCCCTGCAAACACACACACACACACACACACACACACACACACATGCACACACACCCCTTTCTTGTTCAGTTATTTAAAATGAAGATACTTCCTTTTGAAACTTCTAATTTTGGAAACCACCAAGCACAACAAGGGGTGTACCAGGTTAGGGGTGTTCTTCTCCACCCCAGCCAATCAAGTCAACCCAGATAGGGCAATATGCAGGCCAATCCTGGTTCACCTTTCCCAGTAGCAAAGGTTAAGGCAATATAGTCTGAAGTAGGATGATGTTCACACCAGAGCCTGGAGCACTTGGGGACAGTGCTACAGTAGACCCTTCCCAAGCCCCTGGCCAAAAAGAGCCACTGGACCCATCGTGTGGGGTCTACCTTGCTCCTGAGTCATTCAGCACCGATGGCAATGTCCATGCCACAGTACTGTATCCTTTGAATGCCTCTAAGCATGGAGGAAGGAGCTGAACCAATGTGATCTTCACTGTTAGAGGAGCTGCAAGAACTGAACAATCAGTCAACCTGGGTTAATGCTCAGGCCCATCCCCGTGTGAATCCACACACAGTTGGACTTGATCCATCTCACAGACCTCAAACGACCTTTCTAAATAGAAGTGCCTTCCACTTCCTTCCAATCACAGATGCCCTCCCCAGCACATACAGGTCTCGGTGTCCTTGTGTTATTCACTTCCCTGGTCCCATCTTGACTCTTGCGATGGCCACAGGCTGAGTCAGTGACCAAAGAGGACTGTTGGGTCCTAGAGAGATAAAAATTCAGAGGCTCCTGACCTCCAAGCAGTCAGCTCAGATGATAGGACACTTCTTACTATGGCTCCCAATATGGTACCCAGTGACTGTGCTGGGAGAACACAGTACAGAAAAGCCCTTCTACAGCACCAGCTCACCAAACAGATCCTAAGTCTCTTGTCTTTTAGACTATATATTTGCAAGACTCCAGGCTCTGCCCTGTGGAAATCATTAGGATTATCTTTCACATATCCCCTCCTGAGGGGGTACCGCCCAACCATGGCCTGAAGCAGTTGGTCTTGGGATTCTATTTCCCTTACTATTCTAATATTCAGTGTTTCTGGCTTCATCTGGTCACTGATTCTATACTATTGCATTCCAGTGCTTTCCTATGATCCCCTACACACACACACACACACACACACACACACACACACACACACACTTCAACAGCTACACACATGTTGTTTTGGTTCTATCTCGTAGATAGCCAGCTAAATGCTGGGTACCTTTAACCTACCATCTTCCATACTTCCTACCACTATTTCTGTAGATGTTGAAACAAATGGTAGAAATCGTAGGTAGAAATTTTGTCAACAAGAATCAACACTAGGCATCTTTGATTCCCAAGCAATACAATAAATACTATTAATAGTGAGATAAGAAAACAAAAGTGAAAAGCACAATCATTAATTCTAACACAATTTGGAAAATTATTTCAACCTCAAATATGATCAAAATTAATCCAAATACACTCTAATCAACTGACAAAAAGACTATAAATTGGCAACCTGAATCCAAATTTTCTACAACTCTAGGAAATACAATATGACCCTATGAATACTTATATCTTCTAACTCCTTAACAACTAAAGCTCATCTATCAGTATTTATTCCTTGTGTTAATTCAGTTCAACAAGATTTTTTGAGTGAAAACATACAGCAGAGTGCTATGTTAGGCAGGAAAAGACAGACAAAAAAGAATAAAATCAATTCTCTGCCCTTCTAAAGATTATGCTATGATCTGACAACAGAAGTAAATATAATGATATGAGGCAAAAAGTGTCAGTGGAAGGTACAAAGTTCTGTCTCAAATATACAAAGGGAAATTCTGTGGGAAAAGATAGAATATATTTTCAAAACTGGCCAGTCTGCTGTAACATATGTAAACCCACCCATTGGCCAAATGGCTGGACATGACCAGTACATAGAAGTCCCTGGAAAAATTCTGGTTGCACATCTCTGCAGAAGCAAGAGAAATAATGTCTATAATTTCTGTTTAATAGACTTTTCTTTGGGCTAGATTTATGGTATTTTTAAAGGTACAACTATCAAGAGGACACCATAAAAATGAAATTTGATTTGTTAATCTAACCTTTTAAGGTACATGAAAGTATAATGAAGGCTTCCAAACATTTCCTCATATAAAAAAAAAATCATTGTGAGATCTAAAATACCTTACATTCTCAATGTAAGGATATCAGTTCAGTTCTGATCTCTAATCCATCAAGTCAATCTTTCTTTTGTTGAATTTGCTGCATTAAAGATTTAAGCAGGTTTTTCTTTTTCCAGGCTACAGGTAAAATCAATGATCATATATTGTTGTTGTTTATGTTTTCAAACCCAGAAACTTTAGAATTCTCCAAATATGAGACACCCATAAATGACGTGTGAACACTGCTGAGCTAGTCACTGATAAAATTGTGTCTGACGCTGCAAACTTCATAGGTCTCAATAAGTCCAGTGCTCTTCGCATAATATCATTCTGTTTTCCAAGTACAGGTCTACGTATAGAGATAGAGTAAATATATAGCCATGAGTAATGGCAAATGCCTATATTCCCAGCACTCTGGGAGGCCGATGCAAGACACAAGTTTGAGCCCAGAGACACTGTCTCAAAATAAAAACTAAAAAAGGACTGAGACATAGTTCAGTACACAGGTCCTAGGTTCAACTCCCAGTACTGAAAAAAAAAGATGAACATATAACATGGAAAACACTGTCCCTCTAAAGTTGATAACAAGGCAGACTGTAAAAAAGCAATTTGCTCCTCAAATGTAGAAAATGGTACAGGAAAGAGAACATAACTGAGAACCTTACATATATGCAAAAATTCCCCTCAAACTTGAGGAGAGTTGAGATTTTGAATCTGGAAAACATGCAAGTCAGTTCCAAAACAGTCAGCTCCTGTTTGTACTACAAAAAAAAAAACTTATAAATATGACATAGTGATTCCTCTGTGGACTTTAACTCTTCTTTATATCATCTGGCATATGGCCAACATTTCTTATTTCTTTTTGTATTCTCTTTGAGGCGAGTACGCTTTTCTATATTTTTATAAAATCTTCATAATAACCCCCTAAGTTAATAGGAACTACGTTATTAGCTTATGTTCATTTTGCAGATGAGGACCCGGAGGCACACAGATGTGCGTTGGCACTTTTACGCAGCCCCGCTGAAATAACAGAGATGTGCTGTCTGGGACAGGAGTGCTTCCTTCCTGACAGCACATGGATGCTCTTCTCTAAACTCCAGGACCAGATAATACAGAAGACTTCAAGGATAACAGGATACTTAGCCATGTGGGTGCCTTACATCATGTGTTCTACATGTACTAAATTTTTCAAAAGAAAGAATCTGGTTTAGTGTTATGAATACCACATTTCTTAACCTACCCAAGAAACATTTCCATCCCTTGCTTCAATATCTATTAAGGTAACTAAATGGTAAAAAAAAATACATATTTGGGGAATATTATGTATGTAGTTTCTTTTATATGTTCATTTGCAAAGAGAAAAGTTGCTAAGAAAAAACCCCTGACTAGGTTATATTCACAAGGAAGAGGAACATACATAATAAATATTTTTGAATGATTCAAAGATATATCCTAGTGAAACATTATTTTAAATTTATTATTATGTTTTGTATATGTCTATTTAGTATTTTATAAAACAAAAGTGAAGAATGAGAATAGGTTTTCAAGGGCAATAAGACAGATCATTTATACCAGATCATCCCATTTTGCAGCGCTTAGAGAAAGAGGAAACAAAATGCTTTAATAATAACATCAGAAAGGCTGATATTGAGAGTGAGAAAAGCTATCATCATCCCTTTACTGAGATCAAGGAGTCCAGATTCCCAAAGGAAGCAGAGTAGTAAGAAAAGGGAAAATTGACTGTATCAATTGGAAATAACAGGTTTCAACTTGTTTTCAACTGACTTCATTATCTGAGGACAGCAGCAATTCCAGAGAGACGATGGACACATTCACCTGGAACTGCTGCAGCAAGCGCGCCGGAAGAAAGAGGGGGAAGTCCTTGGATTACTGCTTTTATCAACCAAACATACGCTTCTGGGTCATAAAAGCTAGAGATCCCCAAAACTTAGCATTCAAAGCAAAATAGGAAAAATTCTCTGCTTCCACACCAAAAAACAAACCTTACAAAATAATTCAGGTATAAGAAATGACATCAAATTTTAAAATATGGGCAGCCGGATACTAAGAGTTAAAAATAATTCTAGCATGTTGGACACTTCTTGTGAGGGTAAGAGGGTGCTGGAATATAATGGGCAACCTTGGGACACTCTAACCAATGACATAAAGGCTAGGTTACCAAGGTAACAACACAATACACTACAGTTCCAGCAAGCTGGATTAAACCAGTAGGGAAGAGGAAATTTAAAATGGAATATTGCTGAGGAAAGATACCACTCAACATCATCATAATTGTATAAAGTCTCTTCTTCTTTCAAAGAAAATATTCCAATAAGAAAATCTATGAAATCTATTTAAAGAACCTAGGCACATCCTAGAGTAACATATTCTGCTAAGAAACAGGAAGTTGTTAAAAGTATACACATTATTCCAGTCTTAAAGATGAGCAAATGAAGCCTCTTCAAATTTAAGTAACTTTCCCAGGGCTATGCGACTAACGAGTGGTAGAAATCACGACACAGCTCTGTGGGGGCTCTTCTTCCCACTTAAATGACTTTGCTTAGAACTTGGGCAGGAAGATACCTAAGGCCAACAGGACACCAGTGTGAAACTACTGCTTTCATTTTTATGGCTGTTTCTACCTTGGGATGTTAGCTCAGTCTTAACAGTACTGTTTTAGGCCTTCTCTACGAATCTTCCCTCAGTGAGGTGTATAGGCCAAGTAACACAGGAGCACTAGAATCAGAGTTAAAGTCATGACTTAATCCATTTTGGTTATACTAGAGATCACCTTACAATTTAGAAGACCAAAGAACTAATATAATCTCAAATAAATATAGATAGAATATACATAGATAGATAGATGGATAGATAGATAGATAGATAGATAGATAGATAGTTAACAGATTCAAAGAGGGAGGAACTCCCAGGGAGAAAAAAAACTCAGTTTCCAGGAAGAAAACCAAGAAGGAAAGCATCTGAATGGTAGCAGAAAAGTTAGGAGAAGCTGGGTTTCAGAAGCTCAGAAAGAGACATTTCAAGAAAAAGAAAGTGGGCAACTTTGTAAAATATTCCAGAACCTCAGACATGTTTGTATAGTGCTTATAGTCTGAGCTCAGAAACGGTTTCTAAGCTCACATAAAAGACTAGACTATAAGACACTACCCTAATAAATCTGGAGGTAAAAGAAAGTACATGCCAAAACTTTTCATTCTATTGCTTAGAAGATTAATGTTCCCCTGCATCAGGTCACAATGCCTATGATAGAATATGAGGTGACACAGGTCTCTTCAGTTCTGCCTGTATCAGACAGGGCAACAATTGTAACCCTCTCAAGCCTTTTCTCCTCAGTTAATAGAGCCCCAAATGGTATCTCACCTGAGCTCTCAAAATGCCCCTCCCACCTCCTGCATGGAAGGCTATTTTCTCCTACCCCCTTGCTCCTCATTTCTATACTGGTGTTTCAACCACTGTTTACTGAGCACTTCACATACTCCACATGCCTTCTTTTTAACACTTTGATCAACTGAAGCTCAGAGAGGTGAAGGAGGTTACTCAAGGCCGTTCAGCAAGAAGGACTAGAACAGTATTCTAACCTAGGTCTGTCTGGCACCCCAGACTGAGTGTTTTTTTTTTTCTTTTTACCACTCTTCCTATTTAGAAGCCTCTGTAGATGCACACAACTGCCAGCTCTGTCTCCAAAGATGGAGATGACACAGCTGCTACAAAACACTGTATGCCAAGAGACACTACCACATCCTCCTTCTCCTGTCTCCTTGTAGACTACCAAGCACCACTGTTAAGGCCTTGTGTCATTCACAAGTAACCATAACTGCTGCTCTCACCCCCACCCGTGCTGCTGACACAGCACAGCTCTTTCTAAAGCCTCCTCCATTACCTTCAGAAATAGGGCCCTGGTGAGGCAGTCCCAGCAGGCGCATGAGCTTGTCTAAGCATGTCTGAGTTCAGAAGAGAATACAGCTTAGACCCAAACTAAAGTTCAAAGTCTGCTTAAAATCCAGTTAATGTTTTTAAGGTACTAAGTTTCACAGAAGCCCAACCTTTAAAAATAAGCAACACGATTGGGAAATATAACTGTAAGACAACATGAAGACTAAGATCCACCACAGAGAACTCAGGTATTAATGTTAAACAGTCAGGCTGGAGAAAACTTGAGGAGGATATTTCTTTTACAAAAGTAGGTTTGATGGCCTGAAATGCTCAAAGCCGGTTGACCAGGTTAAAAGAGCCAATTTACAGAGAGCTGTGAGTTAAAGAGAAAGATAAGCAAAGCTTTGTAAGTACAAGCTTCAGCTAATCAAAGCTTACAATTTAAATTATTAAAATACTCTTTTTCTCTTTCATAAAAGACTTAGGTAAGGGACTTACTCTTATTTTTACTATAGCTAGTTAAAAGTTTAGTACTCAATTTGAGTCTTCATTATAGTAACAATAACTAACAACTTGGTTCTCACAACACATAAGTTGATGTTTATTTTTCCCTTTCTAGATGATATTTACCCTATTCCTAAATGTGTATTTATATTTACATTTTACCATTTCACTATAATGCAAACTTTTAAAGACAAATTTTCACTCTAGACCAGTAACGATGGATGACAGAGAGATGGTAGATAAATGGTTGCACAGACAGATTGAGGAATGTTTACCACTGATAGATGATATAGATAGGAAGAAACTTGGCAGGCTTTCATGACTTTGAAAATAGCAGACAAAGAGTTAAAGGAAGTAAAGATAGGTTCCAGGTTTTTAGTGACTGGACAGAGGTTGAACTACATTAAAGAAAGAACCATAAGTTCATTTTTTACATGTTGTACACCAAGGAGCCTGAAATATCCAGAAGATGGTTGAAAAAGTGAAGTCTAAAGCCTAGAAAAAGGTTCTAATCTGGATATTTAAATTTTTTTTTTCAGCAGCAACATAAGGCAAGTAGTTTGACACGAGAATAAAAGCTCTGAACCGGGGAAAATATTTGTTTTTCCTGGACTTGGAAATAATGAGACTGAAAACAATTCAAGGACAGAATTCCCATAAATGCCAGCACTCAAGAAAAAACAATATAGGAAAACAGGCAAAAAGTGTTATGTGGAACCAGGAAAAGAGTGTGTAGAAAATAATGGGACCAGAGCACTAAATGAAGCAGAGAGCCCCAGTGGGGGATACTAAAAATACTCAAAAGCCTGAGCAGTTAGAAAGCTACTTGTGGCCTTAGCAGGCGTGGTCTCAGTCACCACGATGGGAACAGAAGCCATGTTTCTGAGGACAAAGGAAGTAGAAGACAGAAACCTCCAGCGCTTGAAAGGAATGTGAAAAGCAGAGGGGGCTTGTGTTTCACTTTCTGGGTGGAAAACTGGCCTTAGACACAGCTGAGCAAAAGGAACTGAGGAAGGCGACCCGCTATTCTGCCAGAGAAGAGCCCCTCATACCATACTTGGGCTACCGAGGGTCTTTGCCCCCAGAATCCTCAAAGTGCACACAGGGGAGCTAAGGGAACCCAGGAATAAGAAGTAGGCTTGGAGTAGTGGTGAAAGGCCACGGAACGCAAGGTCCGTGAGAATGGAATCTCTGCAGAGTGCCACCGATTTATCATCCGGATGCGCTACGCAAACAGGCTGGCCGACCAGCTCTTATCCAGACACCGAAGGCCAAGGGTGAGACAGTGCAGCCACACTGCACTCGTAGCCAGCAATGGCCCAGGGAAAGCTCAGACTGACTGCCTGCCAGCACTTTGATTCTCTGAAGAAAATAAAAGAGGAAAGATTGCCTCATAAGAAAGTTTAAAAATTGCCCTTTCTTGGGAGTGTACCTTTGATCTGAATGATAAGGGAGAATAATGTTAATGTAACTGATCATTTATCCAAAAGATGACTCTACTGGCTGGGGATATAGCTCAGTGGAATAAGCGCTTGCCTAGCAAGCGCAGGGTTCTGAGTTCGATCCCCAGTACCGCAAAAAAAAAAAAAAAAAAAAAAAAAGATTCAAAAGATGACTCTACTATGCTGAGCAGCCCCAAGCTACCTTATGGACCCAAAGAACCCAGAAGAGGTATCTCCAAGGAGACGATCACCCACACATGATAGCCAAAGACCCACTTTGTCTAATCACTTAATGCCGTTCTCCTCGCTCTTCGCAATAACACTGCTTGGCCACGTTTCTAAAGCTCTTTCATTTGATGACTTGGTTTCTTGTTTGTTCATAGCTAGTTATTTATTCTTTCCTTGGCAATGTGATTTGTTATATTATGTCAAATGTGTCCTTCTCTGCATGGAAGAAGAAAATTAACTGAGATTTCCCCTGACATCACATCTAAATCATGCAGGCCTGTTTTCAGATATTCCAGATGAGACAAACTATTAAGTAAAAGTTATACACAAAAGGATTTGGAAAATTTACACATGGTTTCTAAACCATGGAAGTATGAGCTATTTATATGAACTTATGCTTTTTCTGAGATGACAATATAATCCCCAAAGTGCTGCTATGTGGTGCAGGTGACCAACCTCGTACCTAGTAGATAGTGACATTAGATCATGCTAATTAAATCTGAGTTTCAGCCTGTCTCTTAGATGGAGGCAGGAGACATAAATCTAATAGAATGGAAAGTGAGAAGATTTGAGAGAAAATGGCTGTATTTTGAATCAGGAATGTCAACAAAGGTGATGGTAGATTTTCTCTGACATGGTATTGGCTCTCTTGCCCACTGTTTAAAAGGAATATTACAGAAGGTATTCAGACTGGTTCTTGAGAAGGCTTCAACCTTCAGTTCTGTCTCAGACATCCTTTTCCTGACTCTATGGGGTCACCTTTATCTCCCTTCTTACTTATCTTACATTTTTACTTTTGCAAGACTTTCATCCCCAGACTTTCCTGTCTCATTCCCAACCTGCTTTTTACATCATCCAGCCCCCTACACACACTGACTCCTCTGCACTTCAGACACTGGACAATGTGCTATATTTGGTCCCGCCTTGGGAAGACTCATCCAAAAACAGGCTCACAACTCACACTAATATGACCACTTTTATAGCACAGGGTGAAGCAACTTCAATCAGACACTTATCTAGACTTTAGCAGATTTTTAGAAGTTCTGGAAAGAGAAAAGCATATTCCATGCCAATTCCAAAATAAATAAAATGTCAACAACTCCTTAAAATTGTACTAACACATTTAAATATTATTTTCCTCTTTCTCTTCCTGACCTTTAAATGTTCCCTGAATTTTGTCCTTAGCTATTTCTCTTCTTTACTTGCATTAACTTAACTGATTTTATTAAATCTCATGGATACAATCATACTAATTCACTGTTGACTTTCAAATTTATATCTATAACCTAATCCCTTTTTCTGAACTCCTGTCTCATAAGTTCCCTCACCTTGATATGTTCATTTGAAGATCTATAAACATTTCAGAAATGAAATGTCTTTGCCTATTCTTGAACTCTTGACTTCCTGTCTAAAACATACTCTCTTTTTAGCCTTGCCAAGCTCCATAGGTGACACCACAGTGCACGTGTTGGAAAGAACAGTGGAAGGAGGGAGGGAGAAGAGTGAGGGAGAGATAACTGGTTAGTAGGAGAATGATGTGGTACTGGGGAGTATGTAAGTCGAAACAAATATTCTTAGGTACAATTTTGGTGGATTATGTAAAAACTGCTTACAGGCATCACTTATGCTTTATTTATTGATCTAGATTTTAAAACTGAGGGACAGACCCCATAAAGGATCAATACATTTTCCCAAATGAGTTATAGGTTTGACAAATACCATTTAAAATGCTTCCATGACTTAGACATACAATCCAGCTCACAGATATTCTACTGAGGTCAACAAATCCTGCTGCAAACACGTTCACCTGTTTTTTTGAAACATGGTCATTGAAACATAGGCATTGAGAGAAGCCCAGAACAATGCTATGTGCTTGCTTATTCTACGGCAGATCTTAAAGCCAAATATCAGAAGCCAGTGCTTCAAAAGTGGCTAAAAGAGCTGCTAAAAAGAAGAGCAGTAGGAAGCACTTCTGACACCTTTGCCTTATTTCGCTCTTCATGTGCATAATCACCACCCAATGCATACTGCACCCCTGGATTTAACTCCTTGGCTGATCACCGGCATCTGGCTGTGATTAGCATTTCTACTCCCAGTACATTAATATAAAAGTGAAATATCCCCAGCTCCGCTCCTACACCACAATTAGGCCCACAAATGCTTATCACGTACCCTTGCGGAGCTACAGCTTATGCTGTCCCTGCAAAACACTTCTCTCTCTTCACTTTTACAGAAAGCTGAAACTCTCTACTGCTTTTTCTCATTGTTTCCTGTTAAATTTTAACTCAAGCTTTACCCAGCCTGAGCCTCGTCAAAGGCTACATCTTTCAGGAGAGAATAAATTATTTGAAAGCATAATTAAAACTCAAAAATAGTGTCTTGCTCACATCCTCCAATTCCAGCAACTTCTTTTCCTCTTCCTTTTTTTGCTCCGTCATGAAGTCAGAGTGCGAGCTGATTCCAGCAGTTTCACCAGATACCGCAGACTGACGGCTGTGGGACGGCTGCCAGTTGCCCTGTAGACATGTTCTGCCCATTGGCTTATCTTTCCTCATTATCCTGTTCTTAATATTATTGTGCAAAGAGTCTGAAGATTACGAAATAACAAGGTTTTCCAATATGTTGCTGTGTTTAAACATGTGATAAATTAACAAGGAGATAGTGCAATGAAAGCATTTGCATTTAATTTCCATTCAAGGCACAAAGCTAACACAGCACCAGAAAGAAAAGCGCATTGGTTTATTCTCAAGAGTTTGGGTGGGCACAAAACCAAATAAAACTGAGTCACTACATGGCAGGATTTATTAAGTCTGGATAATGGAATTAAATAACACCCTGCACGGCAAACCAGGGAGCCTCTTCCCTCTTTCAAACTGTCAGAGCAGAAACGCAAGATTTCCGCAAACCTAACAAAACGCTAAACAAAAGCTATTCTATATACTAGTGTCAAATTTTCAAATACAAATTACAAAAGACTGATATAAATTTTCTTTAAGAAAAAAAAATTCACTAAAAAAAAGAAGCTAATAAGAATTGGACAAGAAAAGGAAACTAGAAATTTTGGTGTGAGACAAGTTTCTACACAAAGTTTTTTTAGTCAAGTTATGTATTTTATAGAAATTTATTTGCCATTTGTAAACGTATTTAAGTAAAATAAAACCACATTTCTATTCACCTCATGGTCGAAATGAGTTTTCTGAGGTGATGCTTAAAAAGTTACACAATGTTTTCAAGAACTCTTAAAAAGAAATAGAATGGTGAAGTAGTTTTTGAAAAAGTCAGCCTGAAAATGAGCATTTCTGTAGATTTTCACTACAGGATAATTTGTATAGGATTTGTTGGATAGACATCAGTGCTTTAATAGGACTAGGCCCAGGTCCAAGAACAGAGATTTAAATCTTCTTAAATATGGAACAGTCCTTTGTTTTGCTTTTCTCATTCTTTGCAAAGCTCATTTTGTGGCTTTAAAAATATTTACTCAAGAGATACTATTCTGAAGAACTACAACCAAGAAGTTGCCAACTTGACATTATTTGAGAGGTGGCCAAAAAAGTCCACGCAAAAGGAGTTTCCTCCTTCCCTCCTTGATGCTTGCAATGTCAACAGTTGTAATTCAGTCAGTTGTGCTGATGGTTGACATCTAACCCCCTGAGGTAAACTTCTGAGGTAGGGATGGCAGGGAGAAAATTTCTCCATTTTATTCACAAAGATATTTTGAGGCTTTCGAATGATTTGGTGAAACCAACATATGTATCATACCTGTAGAATGTGTTTCCAAACTAAGATAAAAGGAGATTTCTTGAGAAGGCCTTGGGTGAAGCTAAGGTAACATTGGCTGCTAAAGTTTTGAGGAGAAAAGAGGAAAAAAAGTAAATACCCTTTGTATCCATACACATTGGATGCCCTGGGAATCCAGAAAAAGGAAAGTCAGAATGTCTTTCAGTGACTACTTCATCCCCTTCTAAACACTCAGGAATTTTAAAAAATAACTGAATCAGACCTTCTCTTTAAATAAAACTTAAGACATTTATCCATCTTAGATTTCTCTCATTCTCCAGATATTTAGTGATTTCTTAGAATTTCCAAGAGGTCTAAAGCAAACCTTGAGAGCTACTTCAGTATCTTTAGATATGAATTGTTAAAGCATGAACTTGTGAATTCATCTAAAGGAGTTCATTATTTCTCTTTACTTCTTAACCTGTCATAAACTAATGTCTCCTTTATGTTGTTTAATCAATGCTTCCCTATTTTAAGATTATTGCTCATGTAGGCAAAGTAGAAGCAAAACAGGAGTTGGTTGACTTTGCTTCTTTTGTTGTGTAAGCATCCATTAGTACAATCAACTTTCCTTAAAGGGAGAAGTGGAGTTTTGTATAAAAGAATCTTATAGAAGTAATTTGGTAATTCAAATATGTGTGCATATACATTTGATTTTTCAATGTCATACAACAAGGAAATAAAAAAATTTGGTGGCTCCAGCTTACATTATTCTGAAGGCATAGATCCTATATTTTTAAAAGAAA
Organism: Dinomys branickii; assembly: GCA_004027595.1. NCBI lineage: Eukaryota > Metazoa > Chordata > Mammalia > Rodentia > Dinomyidae > Dinomys > Dinomys branickii. The sequence continues at coordinate 51,149 of PVLD010009992.1, read as the reverse complement.
TACTTTATTTGAAATCCATATTATCCCTAAAATTTGGATTAAGTTTGTTGTTGCACTGTTCCCTAGATCCTTGCTACCTATAAATAATAGAGAGTTCTCAAAACTGTCCTGAGGTCTCTAAATTCCCAGGTGTTATTAACGAAAGGTCTCATGAAGTCATTTTATGTAAAAGAATGTTACAGTGTTACTTCTTGCTATCTCCATTCTTTTCCTCAAAAAAAAAGGAAGATGAAAACTTAAAATGATAGAAGTAAATTCTGGTATTCCACAGTACCATAGAATAACAATCATTTACATAACCTGCTATATATTTCAGGAAGAACTAGAAGAGAGGAACTCAAAGCTTCCAAACATAAAAAATGATAAGAGGGCAATACTAACTGCCCTAATTTAATCAGTACATACTATATGCATGTGTTGGAATATCACACTGTATCTTATTTGATTGGTTTTTCCAAAGCAGAGAGAAGTAAAGCAGAATAAAATGCCTTTATTGTGGGCGCAAAGAAGACCACAGTAGGGAAGAGAAGAGAAATGTGGAACTTTCAAGGGCCTGTCATGGGATCCAGTGCTAAATAGGTCCAGGCTGGAGGCAGGGATTAGGAGGCGGACCACCTGACATGGTGGACCAGGATTGGGCAGGAGTATGAGAAAAGGAAACAGGATATTACAAAAAGGGAAGTAGCAAGTCGTAATTTGACTCAGAGGAACAAGGGTGGCTTAGCGTACGACCTCTAGAGGCCAGCGCCATATTGGCTTGGTGCCATACTGGCTCAGCACAACATATGACCGCCAGCACCATATTGGCTGCATGCCATAGTAACTAGGCAGGAATTACAGTGAGGCAAGAAAACTAATCACTGTTAATATGCACAACTATTAAATATAAATCAAAAACTAAAAGAAGTGATAGGGTTAAATCATGAAGTTAATGGGTGCTAATAGATTTATTTATTCTCGAAATAAGTATAAGTTAAATAGGACATTTCCCTTGTGAGACAATAGTTACTCACAACTCACTTCAGCATTTTTCTTTTATCAGCAGAAAAATAAATAAAAAGAATGATAGCAGTGATGGCTCTTCCCCTTTACCCAAAGAGACGTTTCATTTACCCCTGTGTCCCCAGCATGCTCACTGTTCCCCTGCAACATCCGATAAGCCTCACAAGGGATAGGAAAACTTAACTCCAATCTTCTCCTGTTGAGCTTGAGAGTGCTTTGCAGACTCTTGCAAGATGAAAATCTCAGCTGCAGCCTCAGAAAGGGTACATCTGTCTCTACCCTAAATTTCTATCTCTGCCAGGGCAGCAACTTTCAAAAAGATACTGAGCAAGAAATCTGAGGTAGATTTTCCTTCCTGCTTAAAGAGATTATCTCTGAAGATAAACTCACTTGCTTCCTATATCAGCTCTTTATAAACTATACACTTTTATTAGAACTAGTTCCTCTTTCATCCTCCTAAGATGGAGATCTTGTTAACTTTGATTCATTAACAATTTTCCAGAAACATAGACCATAGTGCACTATTCTTATGTGTGGAATAGATATATCCCTGTTCAATATATTTAGAGTTTTGGAAGCAGGTTTATCTTAGACACCTACTCCTTGGTGTGGGAGACAAGAAAGTGAGGAGACAAGAGGACACTCTTGATATCCCAAATATGACAGCTCACTATGCAGTTGTGTTAGCTGCTGTTGTGTTAACTGTTTACCTGTAATTGAATTCAGTTCTCTGAGATTCAAGTTTATTATTTGCAAAGTGGTTTTACCGTAAATCTCAGAGGGCTGTGATGAATTAAATTAAAAAAATGAAGAGATTCTGCTACATGCTGTGAATTTAATCACAAGTAGTAGTAGTTATTATAATAAAAGTTATAAGCACTTATTATTGTTTTGCCACAGACATCCTCTACATGGTTGCATGTAACCTGTTTCCTCCATCATATATATGCCAGTTTAGTGGTCCCCTCAAAGAATACTTTAGGAATGACAATGGGCTGGAGATGAGAGAAGAGAAGTGTCTCTAGAATAACCAGAGAGAAACAAGCCTGTGACTCCGTAGGAGTCCATTTTCATTCCTGTAAGAAAACACTTGAGGCCGGATACTTTATAAAGAAAAAGTATATGTGCACAGTTCTGGAGGCTAAAAGCTCAACATCAGGAAGCTCTGTCTGTCCAGGCTCTGGCATGATCCACTTGGTTGCATCACAACATGGAAGAAAATAGGAAGGAAAAATGTGTGTAAAAGAGACAACGTTTACAACAAGCCAGTTTCACAAGAAACAACTGAAGTTTCACAGAAACTACATTAATCCCCCGCAAGGACAAAGCACCACTTACCCAGTCCCCTTCCACTAGACCCCATCTCTTGACAGTCCAACCCCCTCCCAACATGGCCACATTGAAGACCAAGTTTTCAGTACATGCACCTTGGGGGATACACTTAAACTGTGTCCAAACCAGAGCTCTCTGAGAAGTCATAGCAAATGAGAGGAGCCTCCTGCCCCTATGAATAATGCTACTGAAAAGTCCACAAGGTGCTTATCATTGCAAGACAAAAAGTATCTTCAAATACATATTCTTAGGAACCTGAGAAAGAATTATAATGAATGAAGGGTCCTAGGCGAAGACAGTGAGAAACCAATATGAGGCCATGCCAGGGATGAAACAGCAGTAGGTTTCCATGTCCAGCGGCAACTCATGGAGGTAAGATGACAAGAGTGACCTTGGAAGACAAGGGAACTGCATGGTGGGTGTGATGGTGAATTTTTTGTGTGACTTTCGTTGGGCAATGATACCCTGATATAAGAACAAACATTAGTCTCGGTGTTTCTGAGTATGGATGAGATTAACATTTAAATCAATGGATGTTGGGTAAAGCAGATTTCTCTCCATGGTGTCAGTGGGTCTCATGAAATCAGGGAAAAGCACAAAGAGCATAAGAAGAGCAGCACACTCAGACATCTCACAGGGATATTCGTGTCCCCGCTATACCTTCATATTAGCTGTTCATTGTGCCTCTTCCAACCAAGAGAGAATTTTACAAGCAGACAGCATTTGGACTTGAACTGTAAGATCTGTTCTTCCCTAAGTCTTGACCAGACTCTTCCTACTTGCCTTCAAACATGTTTTGGATTTGGCAGCCTCCATAATAATATCAGACAAGTCTTTAAAATGAATCTCTGTCTCTCCCTCCCTCCCTTCTTCCCCCTCCATGTATGTGTGTATATATATTAACTGGAGAACCCTAACACAGTAAGGAAAGGTTGCGAAAGAGCCAGGCTCCTGCCATATATAGAATAAAGTTGTTGCTACTGTCACCATGGTTACTATCTATGAGCATTGATGAGCTGCTGTTCTTTAGATAGAAGTGGCCAGAGCAGACATCAACTATAGCTGTAAAGTAAATATCTGTATATTTAACTTTTTCCTATTTATTTCCATTAATTACCTCATTTGCTGTCCTTCCCCAGTCTCCACCTATGAATCGGAGGTAGCTTACCATAAAAGGTATACAACAAGAAGGTCATTAAAATAAGAAGTAGCATGATTTAATATAGGAAGAGGAAAGAAAAATATCTAGAGGATATTTAGGAAAAATTTATCCTCAAATTAGTAGCTCTGAGATTCCTTTAGTCAAAGGCAAAAAGGAACTATATTGGTTTTTGCAGCATTTCAGATATGTTAATAACAGCCACGTAGCTAGTGTTCTCCATTCCCAGTGTGGCTGGGCAAGGGTCAGAGACAAGTTTCAGTCAGCACATTTTGGGCAGAAATGTGTCACTTCTGAACTGAGGCCATACAAGCTCTGTACCACTTCCATGGAATGGGTAAGTTGCTTTGGTGCTGCCACCAATCCAGACAGCTTGTATAACAAAGCAGGCAGTCAATCAGTTTTCTATCACTGTCACAAAACACCTGAGGCAAACAACTTCGTAAAGAAGCCTCACCCACCTTACATTTGACAAAGGGGCCAAACACAGACACAGAAAGAAAGATAGCCTCTTTAATCAATGGTGCTGGATAAACTGACTCTGTACATGTCGAAGATTTAAATTGGATCCATGTCTTTCTCCATACACTAAACTAAATGCAAAATGGATCAAAAATCTAAATATTAAACAAAAACATTAAATCTGCTGGAAGATATAATAGGTTAAACTCTTGAAGACATTGATGTAGGCAAAGACTTCGTGAATAAAACCCCAATTACACAGGAACTACCACAAAGAATCAATTGGCAACTCATCTAATTAAAAAGCTTTTGCATAGCAAGAGAAACCACCAACAGAGTGAAGAAACAACCAACACTATGGGAAAATATGTTTGCTGGATGTTTCTCAAAGGTTTACTATTGAGAACATACAAAGAACTCAAAAAACGTCAGACCTCCCAAATTTACAAACCCAGTTCAAAAATGGGCATTGGAGATGCACATACACTTTTCAGATGAAGAAGTACAAACAGCATGTACATATATGAAAAAATGTTCACCATCACTGGTCATTCAAAAGATGTAAACTAAAACAACTCAGATTCCATCTTATTCCAGAAGAATGGCTATCATCAAAAATCAACCACTAACAAAGTTTGGAGGGGCTGTAGGGAAAAAGGAACCCTTCTCCACTGTTGTTAAGAGCATAGGTTGGTGCAACCACTGTGGAAAACAGTGTGGAGATTCCTCAAAAAACTAGGATTAGGGGTCTCATTTGATCCAGTTAGTCCCCTTCTGGTACCTCTCTAGAAGAATTAAAAACATCATACTATAGTGATATATGTGTACCCATGTTTATAGCAACACAATTTGTAATAGCTAAATCTAGGAAACAACCCAAATGCCCATCACCTGAGGAATGGATAAAAAGGATGTGGTCTTTTTATATAATGAAGTATTACTCAGCCATAAAGAAGGAGAAACTGGAGACTTTTATAGGTAAATGGATGCAACTTGGCACCATACTCATAAGTGAAATAAACCAGATGCAAATATGTAAACATCATACTGTCTCCCTAGTGTGGGAAGCTGAAAGAGTAAATATGATCCAAAATGTACAACAGATATTGTAAAGTGGGAAGAAACTTCAAGAGGAAAGAGAAACTGGTTTAGAGGTGTGGCTAAAAATAAAGAAGGGAGAAATAAAAGGAATATATATATATACACACACACACACACACACACACACACACACACGTAGTTAAAATAGTTATGCTACTAATTTCTTTCAGTTCTTGAAAAGATAAGTTTGTGCTAATATTGTTTGGACAATTGAATGCTGATATCTCATACTCTGAGTAACTAATTTAAGGCTAATGATACACAATGGATTAACCAGTTACCCCCCCATCATATTGTTTTGGAATTTTGTTTTTTGTTTCTTCTTATTTAAAATAAAAATTAAGAAAAGAAGGAAGGAAGGAAGGAAGGAAGGAAGGAAGGAAGGAAGGAAGGAAGGAAGGAAGGAAGGAAGGAAGGAAGGAAAAAGAAAGAAAGAAAGAAAGAAAGAAAGAAAGAAAGAAAGAAAGAAAGAAAGAAAGAAAGAAAGAAAGAAAGAAAGAAAAAGAAAGGCTCACAGTTTAAGGGGTGTCAGTACAGTATACGGACAACTGGTCTCTGGTGAGATAACCACATGGTGACAGAGTGTGTGGCAGAGGAGGCTGCTCACCTTACAGCAGACAGGGAGCAGGGGATAGGGAGAGTAAGCAGCCAGAGACAAAAGAGTTCCCAAAGTATGACCCACTCCTTCAACAAGGCCCCACTTCCAAGGTCCCATCCTCACACAATAATGCCTTCAGATTAAGACTCCATGCACTGCCTAACCCACCGATGAAGTAGAGACCTGCTGGTTCAACCTTATTTCCAAAACTGCACATCTGAGACCGCTAGGTTGGGGCTCAAGCCTTCAACATGTGAGCTCTTCGGGGCCATTTCATATCTAAACCCTAACACCACACAGGACTTTCTACAAACGGCAAATACATTTGGGGTGTTTGCCAATGGGACTGCAAAGCTGTCAAGTACCCCCAGCATAAATTTAGCTTGTTCTAGATAAAACACACATGCACAGTGCCTGACAAAGTACCTACTCATTGGTCATTCTTTTAACCAGTCAAACAGTGTCTGTGCTTTCCAAGAACAATAGAAACTTTTTCTGGAGCTAAATTCTTGAGAATTTACTTTATTCATCTTTAAAGAAAGAAGTAAAAGATCAATATTGTAACAACAAAATGGTCTTCCAATGTGGATTATACAAAATGGTAGAGATATTGTCTTTTACATCAATTTTTAATAATAATCTAGGCATATCATAACACTGTAATTCCTCTGGAGGGTTCAATTCATTCCTGGCAATCTAGGAAGATATAAGACAGTGGTTAGCTAGACATTACAAATATGGGACCTGTAGCCCAAATCTGGAATATAAAGCTATTTTGTTTGGCCTCCTTGATTCTCTTATGTTTTTAACTACTTGCCAATATTGAAAAATGAAGGGTATCCACACAAAGATCTTGAGAACTTCTGGGTTCTGTTTTGTCAAAAGCCAGTTCTGACAACACGGGGTCCACAACCCCCGGAGTCACCTAGAGATGAGTAGTTATTGTTCCTTTACCTTTGGCAGGTTCTCCAAGTCCCCAAAGTACTCTCCCACCCCACACTCCACTCTAGAATACCTGACTGGCCCTTTTGGCAATTCACATTACTCTTAGCTAGGAGGATCTGGAATGTGGAAACCACCAGTGGGCCTCAGGTACTTGGAAAATTTAGAGTTCTGGGCTCCAGACCACACATCTTGCTTGAAACCTATCACCTCCATTTTTCCATAGTGGACTTTTGTATCCATTGGAAAAATGAAGGTAGGATTATTTAAGAAGGACTTGATCCTGTGGGGTGGGGGGAGTAAAGGAAGCCACAAGGGTTAGGGCAGCATGCTGGGCTTGTAGGGGTGAGGGCAAGGGTCACAGAACAAGCTGTGTTAGGTGAAGTTACCCTTGGGACCAGTAGGAGCTGTAGTCTTCAGAAAAAAAGACTTCTCCCGGAGAAAGATGTTCCAACCTCACCCTCTTTTCTGCCTCTGGATCTCTTGGTGCTGCTTCCCAGTAAAAAGTGAAAGGGTAAAGAAGTCTGTTGACTTTGTACAGAGAGGTACTTCCTGGAGCACAAAGCTGGGGAGGAGAATATTTAGAGGACACAGAAAGGCCAAGCAAAGATAGACAGCTCTCCCTTCAGGGAGCAATGTTGGGAAGAAATCATTCTATTTTTGCTACCTGAATCATGAATGAGAAAATTTCTACTAATGTAAAGAATTAGCAGCTCCACCCTAAACAGAGAATTAGATGGCAAGCTGTATTGGTTTGCTAACGTGCCACAAACTCAGTGGCTAAATGACAGAAACTCAATGACACACAGTTGTAGAGATTAGAAGTGTGAGATCAATCTGTTGGCAGGGTTTATTCCCCCTGGGAAGGAGAATGTTCCATGCCTCATACTGAGCATCTAGCAACGTGCAGCCACCGACGGGGTTTCTTGGCTTGTGGTTCCATCACCCCAATCTCTACCTTCACTTTAGATTCTGTTCCCTTTCTGTGTGTGTCTCTCTCTGTGTCAAAATGTCCCTTCTTAAAGAACACTTGTCCTATTGAATCAGGGCCTACTCTAGTGACCTCACCTTGATTATCTGCAGAGATCCTATTTCCAAGTAAGGTTATATTTACAGGTGCTAAAGGGTAAGACTTCAACATATTTTCAGAGGAACACAATTCAACTCCTAACATTCACTTAATCCTTAGACCAATGGTTCTCGGTTGTATTGTGAAAGCTGAAGTTTATTAGGTAGAACAAAGGATTTCCACAAATTTTATTTTCATCTGTGTCTGCTCATATTTCCACCTAAACAATAAAACTTATTCCCAACAATGGCACTGAAACTTATTGCTCTTATGTTTTCTGAGGCAGTACCATTTAAGTGTATACTCGGGCTGGGGATATAGCTCAGGGGAATAAGTGCCTGCCTAGCAAGCGCAGGGTCCTGAATTCGATCCCCAGTACCGCAAAAAAAAAAAAAAAAAAAGATGGTAAGTGTATACTCAAAAATGTTATTGTGATTTTAGAACAGTAATGTAATCATTGTTTTGATTGGTTTGTGGATGGAAATTTAACAATAATTCTGAACAAGATAGCTGCAATGTTTATTTCTTTTAAAAGGCATAATTATATCCCCAACAATAAAATGCTCCTAAACATACAAGTACCATTTTGGAAAAAAAAAAAAAATGAAGTTTGCTCTCACACAGGACCTAGGTTCTCTGATGGAATCAATGGGGAGCTTTTAATATTGAAGAGATTCTAAATCACTGCCTGTGATCTCTCTACTCCATCTATTTCTGCAGTAATACTAAAAATAAAAAAATTGTGACTTCCAATAGACTGTAATAAACTCACACTTAAGAAAGATGCAATCATCTTTAAAATCATATATTTCAGGAAGCGTATTCAAGAGATGTCATGAAATAACCAGCCTGAAATTACAGAGTTGCTTTTATGAGCTACATCCAGATTCCTGTTGAGATGTTGCAGCCAAATTTCTACCTTCATCAGGAAATAGCCTGCCAGTAATTCTCTCCAAACCACACAGGCAATTGAGCAAGATCTTACATGAAAAAAAATCTTTTTCCATCAACTTACCCTGGAGTGATGAAAGACCTTACTTGAAATAGTTCAGTCATTTTAATTGGCTCTGCCTGCTGTTCTAAGAAATAACTACGGAGAAGTACCTATTTTCATACCTCAGTGCCATGCTCCTAAGCAAAGTCCGAGACTACTTATTCCCTAAACACTATATTCTTTGGTCAGTCTCCATCCTTGGCCCACATGAGAAGGTCTTCAGGGGAGGTTCATGGTCTGCTATTCACGTTTCATGCCTTTGATTGTGCCAGGTTCTCTTCTTGCTCAAATAACTTCTTTTTGGCCCATAACTGGGATTACCCTTTCAGGACATTAAAAACTGTGCTCAATTCTTTTATCACTACTTGTTTTGTAAGAAGCTAAAATTATTGTAGGACTATACAAATACTGAACACCACGGAGATTCTGTTGTGATTGGGTTTTTTTTTTTAATTGCTGGTGAGAGACTTCACAAGATTCACAAGCAGCTCCAGGTGTTTTCTAAAGGTCTAGCTCCAATATTACGGCTATTTCTTTTTTTTTAATAAAAGAAGGAAAACATATTAACAAACAGACATCCTTTTACAAAATCATTATGGCTATTTCTTCATCGTTTCCTAAATAGCTCTGGTACCATCAGATCTCAACTAGGATGATAAATGTACTGCAGAACCAAAACACTGGCTAGAGAGGCTCAACTACAGGGGGCTGTGTAGATGAAGAAGAGTTCCAGTGGGTCCTGGACTGGGAAGAAGTGGGGAGGTTTGAGAAAGAAAGAAGTGGACAGAAATTCAGTTATTGAAACAAGGATCAAGATATGAATTTGAGGGGCTGGGGGTATAGCTCAGTGGCATAAGCGCTTGCCTGGCAAGCGCAAGGTCCTGAGTTCGATCCCCGGTACCGGAAAAAAAAAAAAAAAAAAAAAAGAAAGCACAAGGGAGGGGCCGGGGACCCAGCTCAGTGGTACAGCACTTGCTTGGCAAGCGTGAGGCCCAGAGTTCAATTCCCCGTACTTCCCCCCCAAAAAAGGAAAGCAGTAGGGCACGATCAGGCTGGTATGAAGGAAAGAGCAAGTTAAGTCAACTGCTGGTAGAGCACAGGTCCTTGAATTCACTCAGGATCAGCCTCAGAGCCCAGGAATAGCAAAGACTACAGGAAAGACCAGCATATGGCGTCAAACAGGTCCCATCAACTCCCAAATTTCACAGAGATTTCCATCTAAGGATTTAGCTTGAGTTCTGCCTAACACCAAGTCGAAAGAAGGCTTCTTAGGCTTGCAAAAATGCATATAATTTATTCATGTATGGAGTGCCAGCTCTTGTGGGTGACACTCTGCTGCAGATGAACTGAGGAGCAAGTCAGAAAGTACTTGGCCAGCGAGAGAATCAGAAGAGACAAGGCCAGAGAGAAAAAAAACAAAGGGCAAGTCACTCAAGGTGAGTAGCTGGGTTAAGGAAGCCGTGGCTTCTTTTCAATGCAGAGTTGTGCAGACAGGGAAGTGTTTTCTTCTGACTCCATTTGCTTTCATAAACTGATCACTGAGCAAAACTAGATTTCAAAACAGGGCAGAAAGAACACTGAGAGCCCCACTTCGGACGTTACTGCAGTAACACTGGTGATCGGCAGTGGTGCCTCAGAGAAGGGGCAGCAAAGGGACCACGAAAAACAATTTGGAGGTAAAACCAACAAGATTTGCTGAAGGATGAAAGGATGAAGGAGAGAAGCAGAATAAAATCTGAACTAAAGTGTTTGGCCTAAGCGGTTGGCTCGGTGGTGATACTACAGCCCCAGATGGAGAAGAGCTGTGAAGAAGTAGGTCTTGGGGAAAATAATGATGGATTATACTTGGAACACGTTAATATTGAAATACTAGACATCCAAGTGAAGCTTGCACATAGGCCAGGAGCGGGAGAGGGATTGGGGCTAAGACAAGCCTAAAATTATTCCCTAATTCTCTTCCTAGTTTTATTTTTGCTTTTAAATGTATGTTTAATTTACTCATCAGTAAAATAAATATTTCTAAAATATGTAAAGGAGAACTTGTCACATATGTAGCAGTGCTTTTGAAATACTTTTCAAAGTTTCTTCTCCCAAGACATCTGAAAATGTGACACGAGAAATCTTTTTGTAAAAATAAATAACTGTCAGCTAGTAGTGAAGAGGACAGCATAATAGCTTCATATTTACAGACGTCTAGTTTGAAAATAAGGAAATAATAAGAAATAATTATTTAGCCTAATTATAGTATATATTTCTTACTATAAAAAGCACGATCATTGTACATGGTAATTTTTACTTGGATTGGAGTCATATTTTCACTTTAATACAAAGACTTGCTGCCAAAATGAGACAATTAGGGTAGATAGCAGAAAATCAACATTTGAAAACAATTTGGGATATGCTTCTGTCCCAAGTTTATATGAACTCTGAATCCTTCCTACCTCTTTAAAATAAATACATAGTTCGTGTCGAATCCTTAATCTTTGCAAAGGTGCCTCTGCATTTAAACCCGGATCTGATAAAATTTATATGTCCCATGTGTTAGTTTAAATATGCATACAAATCATGTCAAAGAGGCTATAGGAGAAATTACATCATTCTTTTCCCCCTTTCCCTCCTCATGAGACTTTCCTCTAATTGACCACATAGAGATAACAGTGGCCTGGCTGAAACATGTTACCCAACTGACCAAGATTGATTTCACTTCTCTGGCTGAGAGGCAGCTGCCCACTTTCTCCCTCCTGCCTGCTTATTGACTGATTGTAAAAACAAAGTCCAGTGCCCTAAATAACAGACCAGCTTTCAAACCCCAAATGTACAAAGTGATATTGCTTCTACTGGCCAGTACTTACTTAAATAAGAAAACTAGAAAGCCTCCTTGAGCTGGTAAGGAACAGTTTCGCAGTGTTTAAAAACGTTCGGAAGAGCGTGAAAAATGTTGGCTCTGTGGAATGCCCATGCTGAATCACTTATTGGCCATGACAGAGAGAGCTTGAACTATTTAACGTGTCCCGCACCTGACTTCCAGGGAATTCCCTCCTCACCTTCACCTGTCAGAAGACGAAGCCACTTTGTCTGCACGTTATGATCATATATTTACTATCTTCTCACTTTCTGTGGCTAAGAAGACTTTTTCCTTTCTTCTTAGTAAATAAAACAAAGAATCTTCAGATAGTATGTCCAGGCTCACTTCTCATTTGCTAAAAAAAATGTTTCATGTGGTTGTTCATGATTAATTTGGAAAAAAATAATTCCTGGAGGGAATATATTATTAGATCTAAAAATAATATTCAGAGAATTCCTGTTTCAGTAGTTTCTAAATTTCTTAAGGGGTCATTATTTAATAACAAGAAAAAAACCCAAACTCAAAGTCCCATTTTAATATTACTATTTTGCTTGCATTTTCTAAATATTGAATCATAATTGCAGTGTGTGGTATATTAAAAGGTTAGAGAGATTTTCCTATTGCAGTAGTCAGAGTAGATCATCTGGCACCTCTTGGATTTAGCTCCTCATTGGACCTTGGACCCGAGCCCCTGAATAGCATATAGTTTCTCTGTTTACAGAACTTTCATCAAGTGCTCTTACATCTGTGTTATCAGGGTTGAAAATAATAGGAAAATGGGGTCAGGATGGTTATGACACCTATTTCCACCCTACTTTCTTCTTTAACCACCCACCCACATCTTCCTTCCGAAGACACACCTACTGTTCACTGACTCCCAAATGCGTGCCTCTAGGTCATTTTGCTCTGCTTCAACTCAGAGGTCTGACACACGGGCAACCCAAACTCAATGTCACCAAAGAGGAATTTATTTTCCATTCCCCTCCGAGCTCTAAAATTCATACATACTCCCTACAACAGCACAACATATCAACCCAAATGGAAATATGAGAGTCATTCAGACTCCATCCTTCCTTCACCCATATTCATGCCTGACTGAACCTTATGAGTTCAAAATTTTCAACATCACTCAAATATATTCCCACATACAGGGTGTGATCCACAATTACAGCAAATGTTGAAATTTTTAAAAATATTATAGGAAAGGCACACTGCCATCAATCCCCCTCAAAATACTGGCCCTCTCTTTCAGCATATTCAGCCAACATTCTTCCCACTTTCTGAATCAGTTCTGGAAGTTCTTTTCTTGTGAGTGACTTTCCAAGACATGATTAGAACTATGGTGAATGCTGCTGCTATCCAATAGAAAGGCACGCATGTTAAAGCGTTACCGTGTATTCTGTCTTCACATACCTTAGACACTGGATATGGCTCTTCTGGCTCTTCTCCAAACTCAAAATGACTACAAAAAGTAAATGTTGTGAATCGATTCAGAACACTGAGGCAGCTGTGACAGCACAACAAAAGATGTTCATGAAAATGTTTCCAAAACTGCTCCTGAGAGTGACCAGGAAGATAAGTGTGCTAAAGTTGGGGGGAGGTATTTTGAGGAGGATTAATGGAAATGTGTCTTATATTGTCATTTTTTAAATTTAAACATCAACCTCTTTTTGGATCACACTTCATAGAACTAAAAAAATAAGATTGTCTCAGTGAATGCCATTAATCATAAATTATGGGCGGCTCCACCTAGTGATGAAGGAAGTCGGGAAAGCCTTCCCAGAGTAATTTCTGAGCTCAAATGAAGTCAGTGAAGACTCTTCTAGGCAGTGACAGCAACATAACCAAGAACTAGACAAGACAAACCATAACCCTTCAGCATGGGTCCATGGGAAAGTTGAGTGCAGACATGATGGCGACAATGGACAAGAACAGACAGTGAAGCTCTAGGCTGAGTCTGGGGAGTTCAGGTTGTTCTCGCGGGCTGGCAGGAGCCAATTCGGGGATTTACACAGGGCAAGCGCAAAATCTAAATTGGTTTTTAAAGAGTTCTTTGTTCAGCGTGGAAGGTAGCTGACAGGGACAAGACAGGAAGTTGGCAGCTAGTGCTCTAATCCCAGTGACAGGGATGCCTGTCTGATCTTCCAGAGTAGCTGAAAGGACAGCAACACACAAGGGTGAGATGCTGAGGACGTGAGACTCTCACCACACTGTGGCCCTAACTCAAGTAGCTTGGTCCTCCTTGGCTATACATGTTACGCTTGCACCTGAGGTCTTCCTGTGAGGGAGAGGTGCTGCAACCCACCAAGTCCTCGGTGACAGGAACTCCAGCTGGCGACTCCATCTCTTTCCTCCACCCTAATATGACCCTCCACTCCAGGCAGTCACTGCCTGTGTTCCCCGCAAGCTCTTTCTTTTCGCTGTACCTCTCTACTTAATCTACATTTTCCTCACACCCGCTCTCTTTTCCCTACCTGCTTAGCTATCATGTCTTCCAAGATGGCTACTCTGATCTCCTAGGGTCCTTCACCTTGTACTTCCATCACTGCTCAATTCACCCACCACCCTACATTCCCTAAGATATACTTTTTCCTGATTGTTATGGTTGATAGCTTGATGCCCACCACTCCCCAGAGCCTCATGCTGTCACAAGGGCAGGCTTTTCAAAGGTGGCTAAATCTAGACTTTGTGATTGGTTTATTGTCTAGTGCTGGTATTGGAAGTGTGAGTGCTGTACCCATCCTAAGGAATGTAGCCTGCATACAATCTAAGGGCTGGAAAGAGACTCTCTCCCTCTTTTTTGCTCCTGCTTCTTTTGCTGACTTCTGTCATGAACTGTTGCCCCTCTGCCATGCCACTCTGAGTTGGAAGTATCAGATTATGGACCGAAACCTCCACAAATTGTGAGCTACATAAACCTTTCCTCCTTTCACTTTGGGTATTGGGTATTTTGTCCTAGCAAAAGTAACTAAGACACATCTTCTCACCACAAAATGATACATGCTATTAAGTGCAATTCTTGCCTAGCCAATCACACAATGCTTAATAAATACTACCTTCTCTTCTTAATGTACTTTTCATTGTGGTGCTTTTAGTTTTTATCTCCTCCAAATACATTCAGTACCTCTAAAGGAAAAGCTAATGACTTGAATATCATAGAGGAGGAAAATATCTTTCATCACATCCGCTTAGTATATGTAGTAATCAATTAAAAATTCTTGTTTATTCTCTGTCTCGTTCTGTTTCTCTCACTCTTTCTCTCCCTCCCTCTCATATATACACATATTTAATGTCCTTAATTAAGGATATTTAATGGAAATTTGATGTCTTCATAATCTGTATCACAAGAGCAGATTACAAGGGAGATCATATAATGAAATTCTTTCCCATTCTTTCATTGACAGGAGACCAAAACTTACTTGAGGTCTAGAATGAATGTATGGATATTGTAGCATTCTGAATTGTGTTCCCCCACATTTCACATGTTGAAGTTTTAATTTCCAGTATGAATATATTTGGAGGTAGGGACTTTAGAAGATGATTAAAAATAAATGACATAACAAAGATGAGGTACTGACCCAATAGGATTGGTGATCTTATAAGAAGAGGCAGTGAAAACGACCCCTCTCTCCATAAATATGCACCTAGACAAGGTGATGTGAACACACAGCAAAAAGCTGGCCATCTGCAGATCAGAAAGAGCTTCCCGCAAAACCTGACCATGCTGACATCCTTATACACAGCTTCCAGTCTCCATGATGGTGAGTATACGAACTGCTATTATTTAAAAATCCACTGTAGGGTGTTTTGTTTTGACCACCCAAACTAACTAATGCATGTAACAGATTCAGGGCTAAAGAAAAGCTTTGGGATAAGAGATCCCCACAGAGGAAAATATTGGTTATGGGGACTTTGCCCTTTAAAAATAGCTGCAGGAACTAAATGCCATCAAATATTTTTGTTCTCACAATTCATAATCCATGCTCAACACAAATGAAAGGATATATGATTTTTTATAAGAAAATATAATTTCGTATTTAAAGTCTCAAGTTATAATTAATGAAAATGCTTGGGACAAAAATGAAAGATCTTCATAAGAGTTTGTTCAGATGAACTCTTTCATTGAAAATGACACAGGATTTCACTTTTCCCAAATGACAGCAATCTATTTGTAAGGGATCATAGGGTACTTTGTTTCACGATAATCACGATAACAGGAAAGATGTTCTCAGCTGAGGGTATAGCTCAGTGGTATAGCCCTGGCCTAGTATGTACAAAGTCTTGGGTTCAATCCCCTGTACCAAAGGGCGGAGGACAAGTTGTGATTCTCCTCTAATAGCATTGTAGATCTCTATGACCATTTAGAAAATAAACGATGGTGAAGAATTGGAACACTGCCTCAGCACTAATTAAAACCCACAGCCATAGGAAGAAGGAAATGAGAGGTAAATCATCACATAAGCTTTCTTTCTACAGACCAACCCAATTCTGTGTACACCTGTAGAATTTCTAGTTCAAGGTGTGACAGAGGTTATATTGCAGAGAACAGAGACTTCTATGATACCCTTGACAAATGATACAGCATGCTTCTCTTGGATATTCCCAGTAACAGCAAACACTGTCAAGTAAGTCAACCCTTCCATTGCTGAACAGCTAAATCCTAGGTTCTTATGTTTAAGCAAAAGATAATTCAAAACAAAATAACAAAGGAAAATTTTGCAAATTCTCTCCGGAAGTAAGATAAAATAATTCTGTGGCAGCTACGCCTCCACAAATGCCCTTCAGATATTTTCAAATATTTACTGTGATCATAGCCATTCTCAAGTTAAAGGCAGCCTGCTCTCTTTTTGCCTCTTCCTCTCATTCTTTTATATACTCATTTATGATGCTAATTTTTCAGTTGTATTACAGTGTGGGGACCACTAAGCCTAGGTATTATCACTTTGAGACTGTGAAACTGATTAACAGCTTTTAAAATAGTTCTCAGAAGAGCTTGTCTTTTTATTTCTTAATCTTTTTTTAAAAAATTAAGCTTGCAAAGGAAAAATAAAACAGACAGTGGGTAGCAAAAGGTGTAGAAAGACTCTTGCCCTCTTTTTAAGAATTTTTTCCCGGCTCATTATTGACTGACCAGCTGAACAACAGTTTGACATGGAAAGGTTGACACTGGGTAGGAACTATGCATCACCTGAGAAATGATCACATGAGTTTGCTGTACCCTGATATCCTCTAAAGAGAACAGAAAAGCTTAAGAATCACTGAGGACAAGAGCCTTCAGTAAACCTTGCCATCTCTAGAAGCAAAGGGGTTAAATATATTCATAGCCCTTGTGTTGGTTTAGACACAGCAATAAGGAAGTTTCATTGGACTTTCAACCTCTGTAGACAATGGAAGGTGTTTGTTCAGTTAACTTTTCCAAAATAAACTTCCTGCCAAGCAGTAGACTGAAATACTCACACACAGTCGTCCGCACTTCCCACACAAGCCACAGACAAGTCCTGATTTCCCCGGGACCATTTCAGAGGTATGCCAATGCCACTACATTACATTAGAGAAGAGGAACAGGAACAGGAAGAAGGAACTGCTGCCTTCACTTCTCTTACAATTTATTTTTAACACCCCGAGAAGGTTTTGAGCTATTAATGTAATGAGGCTAGATTCAAAAACAAAACAAAACAACACATACAAAAAAAACCCATAGAGCAGCAAAGACTCACCATAGAGGAAGTGATGGCTGATTCCTTAAGATACTAACAGCTGCTTCAGTGTCACATGAGATGTTACTCATCAAGATGCATTTAATTTAAGGAAATCCTGATAAAAGCAAATGTGTAATGTGAATAAAGTAGCTTCTCCCCGGTTCTGGTTTTCACAATCTGTGCTATGTTTCATAACTCTCTGTTGCCTATCCACTGAATTTTATATCTTACATAATTTTTGGGAGGTGGAAATATTTACAGTCCTTCAGCCTGGTATTATTCTAGGTTCTTTCTTATCAAAAAGAAACAAGATTTGGTCACATAGCTGTAATTCAGGACAGATCCTGATTTCTAGAACAACTTAAGCTAGTATAGTATCATTCAAGGGCAAAATATACCAAATTCTATTAATTTAGATAGTATAATCAGGACTATAGGACAACTCCATCCATTCACATGAACCTGAGGGCCAACTCTGTGAACACTGCCCTCAGGTCTATGACCTGGAGACAGAGATAAGAGATAAGGAAAACAAAGACCTCTTGGTATATTCTGAAATCCCAACCCGAGACACATGTGTGCCAGATTTGCTGGCATGATCTACAATAACCTTTCTTCACTTGGAGCTTATTACAGGTTCATGCATATGGACTGCATCTCATACACCCAATCAGAACAAAGTGCATTGTGAGAAAGGACATGTGAGAAAGGACACGAATCAGCACTTTGTCAGTCATGTCATGAATCACACTCTGGAAGACTCAGTGAGAGCCACCCTAGACCAGGTGCAACATTTTAAATTCTCAAACTCAACACATTCAGTGCCTGTGGCATTTTCCTTTTTACTGGTGCCAGCGTGCTCACTGTGAGTACACCATCACCTACTTAAACTTCATTAAACTTTGCTCCATTTTCCCTGCCATTGCATGCCATGCCGCATTCTTTGTTGTGCACAAGAGCCTAGAAACCTGTCCGGGACCTCATCACCCACAGTAACACATGACACTCTGGAAGCTACACAGTCATGCTTTCTGGTTGAATTTCAAAGCAAATACATAAAACAATAGGTAGCCATCACTTGGTGCAAATCTGAGAATCCTAGGAACAGTTTTTTAAATATTTCTCACAACTTCTTCCTCTCATCATCTTGCAAAAGGCCACCTTGGCAGTCTGCCTACTGATGAGCTAAGCAGCTCTGGTACTAGTTAAGAAAATCATAGGAATAGTGATAGCAATAGTAACTGTAGTGATAGCACCTAGAATTTATTAAGTGCTGGCTAGTGATCAAACAGAGTAGTGAGCACTTTAGAAATGATATCTTATTTTTACCATATTTTTCCATTTATAGATAAGGAAAGTGAAGTTTGGGAAAGTTAGTTATCTGCTAAGGCAATCCTGCCAGTAAGTAATACAGCTGAGTTCAGATCGAGCTCTGCCTCACTCCAGATTGCCATGCTCACAACCCCTGTGCCACCTTCCTTTCATGCATACTCCACTACACACCTACATGCAAGAAACATACCAGGCAAGATGGACCGCTTTCTTCTTAGAGAAAATTATCTGGAGCTGAGTTTTAGATTTTATTGCTCAGCTTTTCCCAGCACCCAATCACGATGGGAATGTGTAAGGGATAGGGGTTAGGTGAGTGGAGAAAATCTACCATCTGAAGGACCTCATCTCTCCATGCATGAGGAACATCTTTTCTTCACGATCAACTCAGTTTTGAAGATCCTGGTATTCAGTCTACAGGTCTTTCATGAAATTACTCCAGTTCTTCTACAGTTTAGTTTTTTTCACAAATACCAGACTACTAATATTGTTCCTGCTACAAACATATCAGTATACTGAGTAGCCTACCAAATAGGACAATAGTACTCCTCAACAAGGGGATCATTTTGTAGAAACCTTAATATATTTTTATCGTAAGTGGTGGGTGCAATAAAGTAATTCTTCAAAATGTCTAAAGGAGTAGAAGTTTAAACCTGTCTGAAAGCTCAAGAATAATTAGAAATGGAAGTACTTGGCAATACTTTAGCTTGAAATAGATGAAAAAAAAATGAAGTTGCCCGGATTTGTGCAGAGACAAGTGGAAATGATTTCTAGCATGTGATTCCCTTACTCACTTCCAATCCTCAATGCTGTCAGCTTCCCACATTCCTCTCTGGGCCCACTTGCCTTCTGTTCTGAGCCTGCTTCTGCCCACAAATCCTTATGTCACAATATACGCTGGGACAAAAATCATGCTCACTGATAAACTGATAATTTCAATATTATTAAAATAAACAGGGAAAACTGAAATTTCTATGTTTACTTAAAAGAAGTTGTTTTCACCAAGTCATATGTATTTACTGTGGATTAGAAAATGTGAAAATTATCTATATTTTTTAAAACTGGAGATATCCACTCTAAACATTTTCTGCATTTCTTTTTCACATTTTACATATTAATGGATTTGGGCACCTACTTAACAAAAATTATTGAGTGTCCACTATCTGCCAAGCAATGTGCTAAAGTTATAGCAATAAACAAAGTAGACATAAATTTCTAACCTAATAGCACTTGCTCTCTATTTAGGAAGGATACATTATCAAAGCAAAAATTAGTAAGTTTTATGGTTGATTGGAAGGTGACAAATCCTATGGTGAAAACTGTAGTAGGGATAGAGGTAAACTCTGTTGGGCTAGAAGGAAGGCTGTCATTGTAAGAAAGATACCAGTTATTAAGAAAATTTAGCAAAAACTTGAAGAGAGTGAGGAGCACAGCTAAATAGGCATCTCACAGAATAACCTCAAATTAACATGGAATACAAAAGACAAAATACCCAAAGCCCATAATTAAGGGAGGAAAGGTTTATTTAGCTCACAGTCTGTGGAGGTTTCAGTCTGTAATCACCTGGCTCCAAGGCAGGGTGGTATGGCAGAGGGGCGGCCCTTCATGGCAGTGGAAGACAACAAAAACAAGAAGAACAAAAGAGGGAGCAACTCAGTTTTCCTCTTTTATACTGTACGCAGGCTACCTGCCCTAGGGCAGGTGTAGCACTCACACCGTCTTTCTGTCCTCTTGCACAGGAAAAGGATATTTACAAACTGAGGACCCTGCCCTCCTGCTGAATTGCATAGTTAAACTTCTGAACTTTTCAAGTTGACATAATGGATCTATAATTGCAACATACTGGTGTGTAAACAGCCACACTAGGGCGTGTCCTCTACATCCCAGATTGTAGAACTGCTGAGTTACTTAGCTAAGCTTCTAAACTTCTCAAGTTGACACAATGTACCAACCATTAAACTCACTATGTTATGGGGAATCTGTGGTAGCTTTGTGTCAGGTAGCAGTTCCTGGAGTAGTTTTCCTCTAAACGTTGCTTATCCTTCCCCAAGACTAGTGGGGTATGTAAGGCTTATTCTTCTCCTAACAAAAACAGGAACACAAAAAAGAAAGAGTCACGACTCAAAGCATTTATTTACATAATGGTTACTAATGTACCATTTTCCAAAACAAATCCTATGGCTGTGTTCCAATGCAGAGGAGTACAGGTGAGTCTCTGATGTATAAAGGCTCCATTTTATGGTGGTACAAAAACAATACAAACCCAGTAGAAACTGCACTTTGAATTTTGATATTTTTCAGGCTAGCTATGCTCCCAGGCAGCCTTGCAATCACAAGTAAGCAGCCAACACCTGTGTCTTCCACCAACTGCTACCTACACAGCCATTCTGCTTTTACTTTCACGACAGTTACATGAGCTAGTCAATACTGTATTATAAAATAGGCTTTGTGTTAGGTGACTTTGCTCAGCTGTGGGCTAATGTAAATATTCCGAGAATATTTAAATTGACTGGGCTAAGTTACAGTGTTTAGTAGTTTACATGTATTAATTTCATTTTTTTACAATAGTTTCAATTTATAGGTCTATCAGGGTTGTATACCATCATAAATTGAGGATCATCTGTATTCTTCTCAGTGTTGGGTGAGAAAAGAAAGTGAATTCTTCTTTTCTCAAAAAATGGTTTGCTTTGGCCCATGATCTGATTCTGGAAGTCCTCTTTCATGAGTGTCTTTACAAGGTATAATAAGAAGTACAGTGAATGCTGTTGCTGAGTGCCATCTAACAGAAAGGCAGGTTTGTGAAAACACTATGGTATGCCTTTATCCACCTTCCTCCCAGATCTGGCATCATGTGACTTCTAACTTCTCCAAAGTCAAACAGACCATGAAAAGTAAACAGTTTAAATCCATTCAGGACACTTAGGCTGTCACAAAACTGCAACTAAGGACACTCACGAGAAAGGACTTCCAGAAGTGCTTCAGAAAGTGACAAGAAGTCAGGCATGGTGCCACATGCCAGTAATCCCAGTACTCAGGAGGCTGAGGCAGGAGAATCATTGTGAGTTTGAGACCATCGTGGAATACATAAGCAAGTTCAAGGCCACCCTGCACTACATAGAACTTGTCTCTGAAGAAAGGGAGAAAGAAAGGAAGGAAGGAAGGAAGGAAGGAAGGAAGAAAGAAAGAAAGCAAGCAAGCATAAGTATGCTTAAAGTGAATTTTGAGGAGGATTACTGGCAATATATCTTTTACTGTAAGAAGGTTTTTATTTGAACACTATATTTTTAATATAGCTCATGTATTTAAAGTATACAACAAGGTGCTTTGAAATATACAAAATGATTAGTACAGTCAGGTGAATTAGCACACTTATCATCTCATATTATTATCTTTCTGTTCACTCTTTTTTGTGGTATGAGTACCTAAAATCTACTCTCTTGGCAAATTTCCAGTATGCAACATTATTAATTATAGTCCTCTTCTTATGCATTAGAGATCCAGATTTATTCATCCTACATAACTGCAACTTTGTATTCTTTAAACTCTATCTACCACCATTCTCCTCTTCTATGTATTTAACTTTTTCTTTGTTTGGATCCCACATGTAAATGAAGCCATGCAGTATTTTTCTCTCTGTGCCAGATACATGGGAAATGAAATAATCACCTCACACCGATGTCCACAGCCCTATATTCACTGTAACATTATTCATACTCCAAGTCATAAAACCAAAGTATTCACTGACAAATGGGCAGATAAAGAAATTGTAGTATATACACAATAGGATATCAGTTGGCCTGTCTTTCAGAAGAAAATCCAAATTGGTTTGTGTTATGGTTCTAACATAAGCATGTCTTTGTCTCTGTAAACTGGTTTAAAGAAATGTGTCTGGTTGCCAAGTTGACAAGGGGTGGAATGTTATGGTTGATACATTGTGTCAACTTGGAGAGTCTAGAGGTTTGGCTGAGTGATTCAGCAGAAAGCCAGGGTGCTTACTTTGTAAACATCCTGAGCCTCTGGAAGAGGAGGGCATGGAGACTGTGTGAGAGCTACATGCCCCCTGGGTGGGGGTAGGCTGTTTACAATGTAAGGGAAGAGAAGAGGCTGCTTGCAGCCATTCCTCCATTTTGCTGGTTGTTTTGCTGTGCTCTGCTGCCATGAACAGTTCGCCCTCTGCCATGTGCCACTCTGCCTCAGAACCAGCCAAGTATGGACTGAAACCTCCATGAACTGTAAGCTGAATAAATCTTTCCTTCCTTCATTTTGGCATTGGGTATTCTGTCTCAGCAATGAGAGAAAAGTAACCAAGACAGTTTGGTAACACATTTGTCTTTCTAGGTTTAATTATATGTAGTCTGAACACATCAGCTTCCATAAGGCACACAGAATGTAATTTATAAATGTAATTTGTCAGCTACAAGTTTGCAATTCACTTGGGGCACCTTTGCTGCATCAGGTAGCTGCACATTAGGGGAGGGCTACAGAGGCTCTGTTCCATGTGTTTTATTCTCTGGGAAACATTAGGCTACCTAGAGGTCAAGTTTTGTCAGGCCAATGGGAGAGTTCAAAAGTGGCCTCCCTATTCATTCTAGAAATGGATGGAAGCATGGAAAATACACACAGATACTTTCTCTCCTTGGCCAAAAGTGGTACATCACTTCAGTTCCTATTACACCTCACCAAAATCAGTAATGTGATTCACACAGCTGCACAAGGCTGTGAAATGCAGTCCCTGGCTGAACAAATGCTCCATGATAGCACCTCTTCCCTGGGAAAGGGGAGCTCAAGTCTTTATAACTCCCCTCGCTATTACTGCCACAGCAGAGAAATGTTTCACTATAAAGCTTTACATATAAAAACACACATCATAAAATACGCACAATATGATGTCGCTTCTGTGATCTAGCAAGATAGCTAGCTGTGGAAGATTATGCAGATGTACATGTAGACTTAGTGATAGACAAATAAGGAAAAATTTGAAGTTATCAAGTAACAATGGTTATTGTTACAAAGCAAGATCAGGAGTATTTATTTCACTGATAAAAAAATTTGAAAAATTTATACTTCACAAAATAAAGTACAGTTATAGAATGAGAAAATAGCATTGAGCTACAAAAAGCACAAATGAGTTTTGCCTTTGCATTACACTTGTTATGTTTTCTAAAGGTCTGTAATAACACATTATCATTCTTTTTAGATTTTCCCTTTTAAAAATCTTAGTTGTGAAAAAAGTACTCATTAATTTCTGTTGTTTTTTGGAGTAAGATGATGACTTTGATTTTTGGTCTGCCTCTGATCTTAGTCATTTACTGAGAATGTTCAGTAGACCCTACATTACTCAGGATATATTGATAGTTAAGAATTCTCTTTCAGTATACAGAAAAAGCAAGGATAATAGGATATCCCTTGGAATTTTAGGAGGAACTGTTTCGGCTGTTCTTGCTGTTAAATTCTATGTCAACATGTATACTCTCAGGAGACAGAGATAATCCCAAAGGGCATGGAAACTAACATTTTAGTCTTTCATCTGTAGATTTCAATCTGATTGAACTCTGACAAATAGTGGCCTTACATTGGGTCACCTTTACTCACAGCAGGAAGCTGAATGTCTATTAATTAAACAATTTACTTAAGTGTCTTCTCATGATGGTCACTTGAGTCTGTCAAAATCATGGAGGTTCACCTTTCTGCCTTCTCTTCACTAGGAATGATCACTTATGTCTACATGTATGGTGGCTCATAACAAGGTCTCCAGCAAAGCTGCCTGCGTTTGAATTCTGATTGTGAAGTCATGTCTGAGTCTGAGTTAATTTTCTGGACTGGGGAATTTAGCCCCAGTCCTGGCTTCAGCAGCTTCATTTGTATAATATATATATTATATATATATGTATACATATATAATATATATACATATATATACATACACACATATATACATGTATATACATATATAAAATTAAACAAGTCAGTTCAAGTGAAGGGTTTAGAACCGTGCAGTACATAGAACTGCACAGTAAATGTCAGCTGTTAATGTTTCTCTTCGCTGCCACATGGTGTTCTTGCTGAAAACTTGTCCTCTCAAGTCTGACAGATGAAACTACCCACTCTACAATGATTACCATGTGGGACGCCTCAGTCTCCAGTGTAGAACCACCCCACTTCCTCAAGGATAAGCTTGACTACAGATGCCCCCTATCTGGACTCCTGCGTTTGGAGCTTTACTTTATCAGATCTTCAAGGCAACTGCCAGATACTCCATGGAATAGTCACAAACATCCATAGTTATATATCAGCCTCTGTATTGTCCCAGTAAGCACCCCATTATGTAGTTACTTTTCTTCCCATTTCACAAATGAGTAAACAAACTTCTGAGAGAGAAAGAAGTACATCCGAAGTAACATAGAAAGAATAGGGGCACTTCTCAAACCCAGGTCTATCTGATTCCAGAACCAATGATCTTCATAATACAAGTGTCCCTAATCATACTTGCATATTTATTATATGTGATGCTGTATTATTTATTATGTAGGATATGATCATCTTTGTATATGATATAAAAATAAGCAATATTTAAGTCAATGCTAGCATGGCTTGGTAAAATAAAACCTTTCCAAAGCCATATGAATATAACAGGAAAATTTTCTTGTATAATACTAATTCACAATGACTTGAATTCAGGCGCCTATTTCCAGTTTAGAAATCTGGAAAGTGTGCTTCTCCCACATGTTAAAAAGAAGTCATGTTATCTGGAACTATCACAGCTTTCATCCAGTATGTGAGGTCTCAGGGTAAAAAAAAAAAAAAAAAACATAATCTAAAGAAACATAGAAGGTAACAAGTGTATTTGCTTGCCAGGTGAAGAGAGTGGGAAAAATATAAGAAAATAAGAAGAAATAAAGTAAACTTTTTTAGAAAGTTACTAAACTCCAAGATTACTTAATAGGAGTGGTTAGAAACTCAGGGAGCTACAAACACAGAGGGAATTTGCACCCACTCCATGGGCTTTCCCAGGTAGTCACAGGAAAATCTGGGCGAGCAGAGTTGAGAGAAAGCCCTTCCTGCAAAGAAGGCCTGAGAGCAGGGCGTAACAGTCAGTGCAACAGAACTGCAGAGCTGCACCTGGATTCTTCTCTCTAGACCCCTTAAGCACCACGAACCTTAAACTGATTAGGGAGGATACAACAAGCCCTTTTACTCGAGGGCAAGAAGTCAAGACCTACTGCAGCTGAAGAAAAAGAAATTTTTTAAAAAGTGCTTCTCCTCCAGGAAGGACTGAAAGTCATCTTGAGATCAGATAATTAATGGTTTCCTATGACTGGGGAACTGGAAGAATCACTGAAAAGGTCCAATCCCCGAAGCTCAGAGAAATAGACCTCCTATAATTAAAGCTGAACTAGTCCAACAAAGAATGACCATCACTCAAACTAGCAAGCACAGAGTAAAAAGCAATGGCAGCCTGCTGCTGGGACAGCAATAGAGCTTGAAAAAGACCCTATCTGAGGCACTGGCATAAAGGGAACAGTGAAAGTGGAATAAAGCAGTTGCAGATAAAAGTTCTCCAACAAACTGGCCAGCAATCTAAGGACAATGAATTTAAAACTTACAGAGTGTTAAGGCTCATAAAGGCAACAAAACCATAGCCAGCCCAGTTCCTGATGAGGGCAATTAGATTACCCTCATATTATAATCTAGCCAAAGAAAAGTTTGATATTTGCAACTATGAACTACTATTAATCTCTTCTGCAGTAAATGTCTAACATTCAAACAAAATTACAACACACAGGTGAGTCCATCATGGTGATCTACAAGAAACAACACTCTCAGGCCCAGGTATTCACCCAGGTGAATGCAATGATTGTACAGCTACACAGGAAGGTAACAAACCCCCATGTGACTATAACCTAAGAAAGGTAGCAAGTATGTGGAGGACAGATTTAGGCAAAGCTAGAACAAGAACCAGAGCTACCACACCACCTTGGCGCTGTCCTCACTGCAGACCCCAGACTGTACCATTTTGTAAAATGTCAAAATTTGTTAAGGGTGAAAACGTCTGGCGGTGGAAGCCAGCTTAGTGCTTGCCTTAGCCACCACCAACAGCACAGGCTGATCCCCGAGACACTCCCACTGGGATGCAGGACCAGGGGACAAAATATTTGCATGAGGAGGGTACACCCTATGGGCACCTGTCATGCTAGCAGCAGCAAGCATAAAGCCTGAAACTATGGAGGACGGAAGTGGACTAGAAGTCACAATCAATGACCCACACAGCCAGCCTCGGCTTGTGCTTGTGTCTCCAAGACAAAGGGCACTCAAGCAACTGTGTCCCAGAGGAAGATTGAAGAGAGCAGCAGAGGGAGACGTGATAAACACCGGGAGTGCTTAGAGACAGCCCCAAAGGTCCTTCCGCCCAGCACTCCCTCAGTGCCACCTATGGTAGGAACTGCAAGACAGAGAGAAATCTGGAGAATAAAGGCAGATGACTGTGCAAGCATGAGTGAAAAAAAAATAAAAAACAACTCAGATTAGTGCGGGGCTGCCTCATTCATGACCCCCAGACGCCACTGAGATTACAGGCTGGAGGGAGACTAGAGAAACTGATCCAGAGGATGCCAACACACACCAGTGACAGAGGAAGGATGCAACTTGTCTTGCAGGCTGAGGCAAGCGCATAGCCTTGAACAGCAACACAGACCAGCAGGAGAAAGAACAGAGCTGGCTGGAGTGGCTGTGGTGGCTGGAGGGGTTTGGGTCAGGATCCCAAAGCTGAGGTGCCGCAGAGAAGGCTCTCACCCCTCTCCATGGTCCCTACCTAATTAACACTAGAGGCACTTATATCGGTGACCTGAAGACAGAAGCACTGACATCTGCTCAGGGACATTAATCCCTAGTACCAGAGCAGGGATTCTTTCCTTTTTTAGTTGTTTATTTGTTTTCCTTAGATACAATGCATGTTTTTCAACTTTTCCTTGTCTAGTTTGCTTTTTTTACTTGTGTATCAGCATTTTGTTGAAAATAATTGGGTGAGTTGGTCGTATCCTGATAGCTGTGTATCAGGATATAACTATTTGTGTCAGTTTCCTGCTTTAGTAACACAGCAGTCTAAACTCTGTAGTCATAGATTCCCACACCAAAGTTTACTTCTTCAGGATATTTAACTGTCACGCCCACTTCAACGGCTGGACACCTGCTCCTTACCTCATCTCTCCCCGGCCAGCTCCTCTCCCTTCCCTGCCCCTCTTCTTCTGTACCCCTCCTCTCGCCTTTTGTATTTTCTTTCATTCTTGATTTTTTTTTCTTTTTTTAAACTTAGACTCTTTCTTCTCCTTTCAGGGTATATACTATTCGTACTATGAATTAATTACTATTACTACTAGTTACTATCAATATTACTAATTAATGCAAACTAACAGCGTGCATTTGAATATCATTAATGT
Organism: Dinomys branickii; assembly: GCA_004027595.1. Lineage (NCBI taxonomy): Eukaryota > Metazoa > Chordata > Mammalia > Rodentia > Dinomyidae > Dinomys > Dinomys branickii. The sequence continues at coordinate 23,183 of PVLD010009992.1, read as the reverse complement.
TTCATTTCTCTAGCTTACTATATACTTTCCTCCTTTACTTCCCCAGGAATAACACAATAATAGAGATCTCTCTAAACAAGGACTGAATTGCCTGAGAACACATGCTTAGCTTCTCAGTTTATACTTCTTTCCCTTTTCTTCTTTATGCCCATAAAACTCTCCCACCCACTTGCTGGACATCAAAATAGTATCATCAAAGCATGTTTTCTCCTTACTTATCCTGTCTTTTGTTTCTACAGGTTGTTTTCCTTCTCCTTTTTTTTTTCTCTTTTCTTTTTTCATTTTGTTTCATTTCTGTTTGGTTTTTGCTTCTTTCATTTGGCCTCTTTCTCCTAACTCCCAGCCTATTGCTTAGCATTATTATTCTCTCCTTTGTCTTTCCAGGCTACAGAAGAAGTTGGGAACTGCTTAAGCAAGTTTCATACGTGTTGATCTATGATTGTTTTCTTCCTGCAGTGGCAGTGCTAGGGTCACAGCCTAGAATCCTGCCTATGGTGAATAGGTATCAGCACACTGAATCATTCTCAGAGCCAAGGGCACCTCACAGGGAGAAATCCACTTACTAAGTGTCTTTACTATTCGGTGCATAGTAATGCACCTACCAGTATCTACAATGTTCAACACAGAAACACAATAATGATAAGAAAACAAGGCAACAGTGTTCCTCTAAAAATTCATGACTATTCCAAACAGACCTCATAGACACTAAAGTAGATTAATTTCCAGAAAAGAGCTAAAAGAATAGTCAAAATGATTAAATAACAGGCGGGAATCATAATGAAACAATTACTGAGGTGGTCAATCAATTTAAAGAGTGTTTAAGTGAATATTTGAATGGTACAAATGTAAACTGGTACAGCCACTATGGAAATCAATATAGAGACCCCTCAAAACTGGAAACAGAAATTCCATTTGACCCAGCTATATCTCTCCTGGGTATATTTCCAAAAGATTTTAAATCATCATACTATAATGATTGTTATGCTGTATATTTAATGTATCCCAGAAACCTCATAGGTGGGGCTTGGAGGAAGTGATTGGGTCACAGGGCTGTGATACTCATCCGTGAATCAGTGCACTGATGAGTTTACAGATAACTGTGACGCTGAGATGTGATGCCTGGTGGGAGAAGGTGGCCCGTGGGCTGTGCCCTGGAAAGGTCTGTCTTTCTCCCTCCTGCCTTGATTACTCTCTGCTCACTGCCATGCCATCTTGCCTCAGAGAAGCGAACTATGGACAGAAGCCTCTACAAACGTCAAGCCAGGATATAGATAGATAGATAGATAGATAGATAGATAGATAGATAGATAGATCCACTTACGTATATCTCCTCTTTTAACTTGGGAATGTCAGATATTTTGTCCCAGCAACAAGTAACTAAAACAGTGATATATGCACACCCATTTTTAACAGCCCTGCAATTCACAGTAGCTAAGCTCTGGAAATAGCCTAAATGAACAGCAACAGACAGATTTAAAAATATGGAATAAAATGGAATTTAATTCAGTCATAGAGAAGAATGGAATCATGTTTTTTGCAAGGCAATGGATGGATCTGGAGCCTATAATGTTCAGTGAAATAAAACAGACACAGAAAGTTTATATGGTTTCTTTTATATGAGAAGCCTAACATATGAAGGGTTTAAAAAAAGGAGAAAAGGTATGAAGCAGGCAGTAAGATTTTTTGAAGATGGCGAAAGGACTAGGAAAAGGAAGAGAGGGGAAGATAAAGTAAGAGCATTGAAACAATCATGATGTGATATACATATGTACCAATTCCCCAAAATGAGTGTAAATACTGCATATTGCAAACACATGCCAACACACAAACATATATACAACAACAAATAAGCAAGAAAATAGAACTCCTTGTCAAGAGATATAGCAACTGGGCTGGGGATATAGCTCAGTGGAATAAGCGCTTGCCTAGCAAGCACAGGGTCCTGAGTTCGATCCCCAGTACCGCAAAAAAAGAAAAAGAGATATAGCAACTAACAAGAATCAGCTATAGCTCTGATGTTGTAGCTACCCAAGAATCTAAAATATGACAAATATATTAAATGCTCTTGCAAAAAAAGACATCAGTAAACAATTAAGAAATTTTAACAAAGATATGAAAAACATAAAACTGAATCAAATGGAAAGAAAATATGATAACAGAGATGAATATGCCCTTAAAAGAATAATCAAGGATACTTGAAGCAACTGAAGAAATAATCAGTGAACTTGAAGGTAGGTCCACAGAAATTACCTAAATGAGAATACAAAGTAGAAAAAAAAAAAAACTAAGAGACTCCAAGAGATGTAATAGAATATTAAATCAACCAAAATTTGTATAACTGGAGTCAACAGAAGATACAGAGTGATGCAGAAAAATACGAGAAGATACAATAGTCAAAAATTTCCCAAAATTAGACAGGCACAGTGGTACATGTCTGTAATCCAAGCGCTCAGGAAGCTGAGACAGAAGGATTGCCAGGAGTTTGAGACCAGCCTAGGCTACACAGTGAGACCCTGTCTTAAAAAAAAAAAAGAATTTCCCAATTGAAGAAAGACATCAAACACAGGTCCAGCAAACTCAGGGAATACTAAGCAGAAAAATATTTAAAATGTCTAGATACATTATGTATAAATAACTGAAAACCAATATTAAAGGGAAATTATTGATGGCATTCAGAGAAAAGCAATATATTACATGCAGAGAAGAAAAGTAAGAATTACAACACATTTTGTATCAAAATTTATGCAAACCTAAAAGCTATAGGATGACAATTTTAAGGTACTTAACACAAAATAACTGTCAGTTCCAAATCTATACCCAGTGAAAATAACTTTCAAAAGCGCTGAAGAAAAAATGTTGAGACAAAAAAAGTGAAATAATTTATTTCTAGCAGAAAAAAAATGTTAAGAAAATTCTTTTATTAGAATAAAAATAATTCCGTGCAGAGTCTTGGATCTACATGAAGAAACGCAGACTTTAATTATGAAATAAATGGAGGCAAATATATATTTTCCTCATTTTATTTAGTCTAAAAGATAGGTGACTACCTAATTAGTGCAATAATACAATGTTTTATGTGCTTCTTCTTTAGGTAAAAGCAAACTTCATGATAATAGCTGTTTCAGGTATTGAGAATGACAGGAAGTTTGGAATACATTCCCATAAAACCCTCACAATCACATGGAATAATGCATTATTTGAAAGTAAGCTGTCATTAATGAAGGATGTATATTGTAAAACCTGAGGAAATTAATGAAAATCATTAGAATAGGTACATAAAATAAGCTGTGCTGGGAGTAATAGACACACCTGTAATGCCAGGACTCTGGAAGGCTGAGGCAAGAGCCACAAGTTTGAGCCCAAATTAGGTAGCTTAACTTATTGAGACCCTGTCTCAAAATTTAAAAAAAAAAATTAAAAATGGGTTAGACTGTCACTCAGCATAATGGTCCTGGGTTTAATTCCCACTATTAAAAAAAAAGCCAATACTGTATATAAAGTGAAATCATAAAACAATCATTAAAAGATTCAAAAAATAGAAACAACAGCAAAAGCATATTGTCTCGGTTACTCTTCTCTCATTGCTGGGACAAAATACTTGACCCCCAGAATTAAGGAAGGAAAGGTTTATTTAGCCCACAGTTTATGGAGGTTTCAGTCCATACTCAGCTGGCTCCAAGGCAGAGTGGCAGATGGCAGAGGGCAGAGCGCAAGCGTTCATGGAGGCTGAAGACGAAAAAGCAAGAAGAGCAAAAAGGAGGAGGGCCCCAGAGCAAGGCTCTTCCCCTCCCTTACACTGTATGCAAACTATCTGCCCCAGGGCAGGAGTAGCACTCACACCCCTAATCCTAGCAATGGACCATGGGCCAGTTATAAACTCTGCAAGCCTGCCCCATAGCTGCATAAGGCTTTAGGGGAACATTCAGACAAAAATCATAGCACATATATAACAAATAGAAAGCCACAAGCAATCTGACACATTTTTATACAAGCATAGTATTCACTGTAAAATGAAATTTATTGACCTAAACATATCAATTAGAAGACATTTTGAGATGGATTAAAAAAGTGAGACCTTTTTATGAGACTAGTTTTATGCAGGGATGTATACATAGTTTAAAAGTAAAAGCATAGCAGACGATAAACCACGAAAATATTCAATATAAATCTGAAGAGGACTCTGTTACATAAAGCAGATTTTTGAACAAGGATATCACCCAGGATGAAGATAAAGGGGTTATGATAGAGGAGTCAATTCACAAAAAGATGTAATTACCATACATGGGAAAGCACTAAACAATAACGCTTCAACATACATCAGAGAAAAATTGATAACAATGGAATGAAAATAGATAAATCCACAATTACAGTTAAACACTTTGACAATGATCTTTCAGTAAGCGATAGAAAAATAAACAAAGAGCAAGTGGAGATGAAGCTGACATCATACTTAGTGATGAAAGGCTGAATGCTTTTCCTCCAAGATTAGGGAAAAGTTAAATACTCTGACTTTCATCGCTCCTACTCTATTTCACACTGCAGGGCCTCGGAAATCCAATAAGGCATGGAAGAAAGATAAAAGGCATTGCAGATTGGAAAAGAAGTAAAGCTTTCCCCGCTTGCAGAGAATATGAACATCTGTATGGAGAATGTCAAAGGATGAAAAAAATTCTAGTAGACTCACAGGTGGGCTTAGCAAGGATATAGGATACAAGTTCAGTCCATCAAACTAATACATAGTAACTAATAAGCTATTGGTAAACTAATAAAAGTTTGAGAAAATTAATAAAATATTTTCACAAGTGATAATGTTACTAATTACAATAAAAAGGGACAATACTTAATGTTCTAAATTTATTGACAAAAAACAATGCTAAGAAAGTTTGAAGAAAAATTGCTTTCTGCTTGCATAATTAATTAAACTACACTGTTTCTGTTACTTTAGAAGTAGCCAACAAACTATTTTCCAAGGGGAAAAAATGTTTTAAAAGTAACTTTCCTGTATTAACTGGAGCAGCAGTTTTGATCTGGATTATGTCATGCTCAATAGTATTTACACCTATAAATGTCATTTGTGTCTTCATTTTATATATTTGAAATACTAAAGAAACAAAGTGTTTGTTAATATATAGTGTCTTATCATATCTCAAAAAAAAATACATGTCTATGTTTTCTACTACACTCTAAACTAGGGATAGCAAATCTTTTAGTACTTTCAATGATACAAACAGCCCACTGTGGGTTCACTGCTAAACAATAATGTAACAGTTATGTTGTGATGTTTGAAGTGGATCATCGATTTGATTGGCTTGGATTCCACCCAGAGAATTAGTAAAGTGTACTTATATGTGAGTTTGGATGGTCATAGAAGCTCTTGGAGTCTATATCTGATCTCCATACCCATCTTGTGTGGGCATATTCACCTACGCTACTTTCCAGACGCCTTGAACTAATCACCTTTGCTCAACCACGCCCTTGCACCATGATTCTCCTGCCCTGGAGCCAGCCAAGTACTGACTTCAATTGAACTCTCTGGAACTGAGAGTCAAATAAACCTCTCTTCCTCTAACCCATCAATGTCAGGAATTTTTTCCAGGAATGGGAAAACTGACAAATGTGTATGTTCCTCCTGTGCCCGTGCAAGATACCACTAATCACAGATCTTGGCCCTTTAGCCACTGACAAGGCCTAGATCTCTCAGCATGGCACCACCTGACAACCCATGCTAGTCAAACAGAGTTGACATTTAAGTCAAGACCTATGTAACATCCTAGAGCTACAAAAATAGGTTCAAATTCATTTGGAAATGAAGTCTTCCAAAAATCTAACACAGTCTGCCTTGTTCATATTTCCAGTAAATTATTTTTTTATTTTTCTCTCTATTTTTTACCAAATCTGTCCTTTCTTCCAACCCCCATTCAGTTTTTACTGGAGGCATAAAAGCTTTCCCTCAAATATTTGGGTCTATAGTGAAAATTTACTTTAGTGAGCCTCTATGAGGCAAGTAACCAATACTGCATCTTAATGCTTGATCTGTCTTCTTTGTGGGTCATGAGTTATGGCTTTAATTCCCGAATTGACAGGTGTTCTGTGATACACTTGCTGTACAGAATGGAGAGCAATGAGGAATTCAGAAGCTACTATAGATGATTTTTCTGGTCCGTCATGGGCACCCACACTCTATGCCTAAACTGAGGGCCACTGAAAAACATTTTGATAGCTACCTCCTCTGTCTCAAGTCACTTTTTAGAAATATTGGTTTTTCTGTGGAATAAATTCACAGATTTTGTGTTGTGATGAAACCTCTCTGTAGGACTCCTTAGACTTTAACAATAATATCCCTAAGTGATAATGATTTTTCACCTAGACTTAAAAAAAAGCCCATGCACACACATGAAAGAAGGCCAGCCTGGGACTTTGATTTCTCTAGCTCAGAGTGGAGAATCATCCACAAAGAACCAACCTTGATATAATGAAGAAACACCAGGGTAATTTTATTAAGATCAGTGTCCAGGCTGGACAAGAAAGAGAGATGAGGTTAACTCTGCACAAAATCAGAACTCTACAGCCAATAACTGAGGACTCTAACCAGGCCCCATAGACGCTGCCCAAATGTGCACATGACATACCAGGATGAACAGGACTGTAAGTTTGTATTTACATCCTCATAATGTGTAAAGATAGACTTTGTTTTAGAAAACCTATCATCAAAAGAAAGTTCAGTTATAACAACTTGTGCTGGCGTTGTTTGAAACAGGCTATGTGAATTCAAAACTTACTCTTTGCCTCCTGCCATTTCAACTCTGTACAAACTTTGAATCTCTTTCTAAATCCCCAGCCTTCAGAAGTACAGAAATAGCATTATATCAGCTGATTCTCTTTAGACAACTTGGAGTTGCTCTTTTTACTAACCATTACAGCATATTCTACCCCAAACTTAAACTATTTTTGAAAATCAAATACAGACATCGGGACCCATAAAGAATCATTTATTGTGTAGGAAAAGAGAATGTCTAATAAAAGCTCCCTGCTGCTGTGATGTAATGTTCACTAACCATTAGAAATACACTGGAAGAGCTTATTCATACAGTTTTATATCACGGCTTTTTTTTTTCTTTTCTGAGCAATTTCTCATTTTCCAAGCATTGTTATGGACAATATCGTAATGGGTGTTCTGCGTCATTATACAAAGAGATTCGAACAAAGTGAACCGAAATGTCAATAGTGATCAGCTCTGCGTGGTAAATGTACTGTGACATTCATTTCCATCTTTACTTTTTGAGTTTTGCTATTTCGTTTTTCACAAGTTATGCTATTTTTGTACCAGTTAACAGAAAGTTAATTTAAAATATACTTTCACACTTAATGTCTGGGGCCACTCTCCTTATAGGTAATACTGTCCTACCATGAATGTTTCTAAAGTTATTTAAGATTTGACAAAATTTCTATTACTCCTTGTGGATAAAATAAAAAGAAATATGAGATGCTGATCACTTCACTAAATGACGTAGTACTTTAAACACGCACACCCTCCACTACCATTACCACCACCACCACACACTATTGCTTCTTTTTAAACTACAAAATTAGACTTAATGAATAACTACAAAGCATTTTCTTAAGCCTTCTTTTAACAAAGAATGTATGCTCCCATCTTCAATTACATAGTTGTTACCTCTTTTTTCATTGTATAAATGTTTTTAGTTTAAAGAAAAAAATAAACAATAACAACAATGGTATAAAATTTCAAAACAAGATTGTAGGAGAGTAACAATGGTTAGTACATCGTGTGTTGTTATCTTCAAATCGTTTTACAAATTTCTTACTCCTTTGCCTCAGGTTACTCTTTGATAAGAGATAACTTGTCTAATAACATCTATCTTAGCTTCTGCTAAAATAGGGAATTACATTTGCAGTCTCAGAAATTCACCAAAAGTGGGCTTATTTTCCAGTTTTAATAACAATACTGGGCTGGGGATATAGCTCAGTGGAATAAGTGCCTGCCTAGCAAGCGCAGGGTCCTGAGTTCAATCCCCAGTACCGCCAAAAAATAAAAAAATAAAAAAAAACAATACTGAACTTGGGAAGTGTGACAGATAAGCAGATAGGCATGAATGTAGATCCCACATTAGTTCGCAAGTTTCACATGATCTAAAGAAAGTAGATAAAATTAATTTTATCTTGGATGTATATAAAAGCAATACTCACGGAGCTTACACATTTGTTCATGTAAAGCTCAGAAATAGTAAAAGAGCAGTGTAAAAAATTAGTTTTAGGAGCTCTCTTAACTTTGAAATCATTTTCAAGATTATAGTCTCTCATAATTTATGTTAATGTTACTAAAGTAGAAGTTTTAACAAATAGTGATCCTCATTTTTAACAATATCAGAAAACAAAACAAAACAAAAAACTGTCTTAATTCTTATTTTCCTACACTGAGTTCATCCCTTTTTATGCTGGGATGCAACATAGGTAAAATCTAACACCCCTAAGAACTAAGGTGAAGGAAAAGGATGTTGATCACATTTGTCCAAAGAATTCCCTTCACATCTATCTCTTTGTCCAATTACCTGTTCCATAACTGAGTTTAAAATTTAATATCTAATTTCTCTGTAAAAAGCAGAACCTGCAGCTGTTTGAATGGTCACAGTAATCCCCAATACCCGTTGTTTATAGTGATTTTTTTTAATTCACTGTTTTTCCCTGCAGGGAATTTTCTTCTCTAGAATACTGACTTTTGTCGGTCCATATGGTGTTAACGAATTTCCCAGGTGCTAAATCCTATCCAACCTGTATTTTGGCAGTCTACAGAGAGGCTTAAGTCTCCCTTTGTCATTTTTCCTAATGCTGCTTAAGACATTTTTTTAGAAATGAAAATTTGAAGTAGTTGGTGGAGACAATACAGTTTTATATCCCTGTATTATCAGGGCTATTATCGGGGCAAATGAACTGTTAGAATAATTCACTTGTGAGAGAAGAAAACAAAAGCTGTTAACAATATCCTTGGAGAACTGTTACAGGATATGTATTTGAGACGTTAGTCTTTGTGTTTCTAGATTGCAGGAACAAGTTTACTGCCTTTCATCCACAGTATAAAAGTAGTCTACAATCTTTTCACCTAGTATAAATGTCCAGGAAAGTTTAGAGCGGTCAACAAAGTGGTCCAACTTTCCACTGCATATTATAGGATTCTAAACTACTATTAGAATATCAACATGGATTTCTGGTTGCCTGAATTCAAATAATGACTCAAATGTAATTAATTTTAAGATTGACTACATAGGAGGAAAGTATTTTTAAAAATCTTAAACTATACTTAAAAGTTACTGTGTATATATTACCCTTTTCCCTCAATTTTTACATAGTTGTTGATAGTGCTTAGGAAGTGGGTATTATTAATATTCCCATTTTATACAGCAATTATTAGGACCCCAAGTTTTTCCAGTTCTAAAACCATCCACTTGAAGATTTGCTTTTTGTGGTTTTGCCGCTTTTTTAAATGGCTGCTCAGAAAATGAGCCCCTTTGCATGCTTTGGGTCTACGACTCTGTGAGCCAGACATTAAGGGCCAGAGTTTCCTCCTCCCATGCTGATGCCAAGAAGGGAGGAGACCTGTGCTCCCAGCCCCCTGCAGACGAGGTGCAGACTTACGCATTAAGCTCAGCAAGACTGGTTTGCCTACCTGGGATTTTGAGCTTAGCGTGAAGTTTAAAGGAAGAAAAAGATTTCAAATTTTGGCATCCTCCAGTGCCTGGTTTCCAGTGATGATACTGGCAACAGGATTATGACTCTGAGAATCTAGAAGTGGTGCCACCAGTGGCATTATTATAAGAAGACCATTCCATGGTGTGATTTGACTGTGACTATGGTCTCATTAGCTTGAGCTTAGGTCTGTACCTAGTTCTCTAAACTTTTCATCAATTTGATGGTCCACATATTCCCAGCCCACAAATATCTTCCTTTAACTAATCATAACTGATGTCTTATAAGTTATAAATTGCTAGGCCTAAAGGATAATCTTTTACCTCCCCCTGAATCATGTTACTTTTCTGTTCTCTCAATTTTTGCCAGCAGTGATTATAGTACTATTAGTTTTCTATTCAAATCCGTTCTTTCCTTTTTCCCCCCAATTGCAAAACCCCTGATTCTAGTTAGGCCCACGGCCACACAACCAAGCAAGACATCCTCTAATTTCTTTGCAAGTAGGTTCGTTTAAAAAATGTCAGTTAAAATGATCGGCACAGCTTCTCTGCCATGAGGTAATGGAAAGAAACCTCCTCTCCCCTTCACCTTCCCCCCTCCCTGCTGGCTCAAAGGAGCCATGATTATGGGAGTTGCAGGAACTCGAAGGAAACGAGAATGGGAATATCAGAACAGCGCAGAAGGAATGCGGGTCACGGAGGAAGTGTTACTTTCAGCCCTGCTATGCTTCTCCTTGGACTATTAGTTGTAAAGTAAACAAGTGTGTCCGTCTTTTTTTTAATTTGGAGCTTCACTGTAGAGCAAAAGCTGCATCCTGATTAACATCTAAATTAATGACTATAGACATTTTCAGCCACATTGTACAGCTACTTGTCAGCCACCCTCAACTTAGGCTCCGCGGAAGCTATCTCATGTGAAAGCATTGTTTCATGTGCCATCCACTCTGAGCTCTTTGAATTTCGGCAACGTTGTCCACCAAATATAATAAATACTCCGCAGTAACAGAAGGGAGAAGGCACTCCAGGGGCACTGCTTGGCCCCTGGGCCCACACTGGCAGAAACAGACGCCCCGTGTTGCATGATGAGATAGAGCAAATTCAAATGCGTATGGAACAGTCAGTCCTTAGTTTTACATGCTGTGTAAAAAGTGGTACGAGGTCTTTCAATTGTACTTAAATAACACGGTCATGCTGGTTTTCATTCTGAGGTTTGAGCCTAAATAGAAGAAGAAATAAAAGAAAACAGCTGTGTTGTGGTTTGTGATACTCACTTTTGTTGCTGACAAAATTGCAGGTGAGGTTATTTTTTATTTATCACACTGAACAAATGTTCCAAAAGTAAGTCTCTCCCTTTTTCCAATTAAACATAATCTCTATTTCATAAATTAAAGTTAACAAAGGCAAAACCCATTCAGTTATAAAAAATCTTTCTTTTTTCAGCTCACAGATGACCATTCCCATGTGCATAAGATAAAAGGGTGAAGAAAAAAAGAGGCTTTTCTAAACACTTCGGTGTGCAAAAACAAAATACCATTACAGCACTGATGCTGAGAGACTGCAGTCACAGCCACAGCAGAATGAAGCCCACTGCGTGCAGTAAAGCACTGTGTATGTGAAAGCCTTGAGTTCACCCAAAGAGTTCCATATTGGGTGTATTTTGCACCTAAATCTCTTCTTTCTTTGGAGTAAAAAGAAAATCTTGGAATCTTTTCCCATCTGTGGCTCATGTTCTATAGCTAGTAGAAAGAAGAAGCTCTCTTTCTACATTGTTACAAACATAAAAGCTCATGTCCGGAATGAAACACTGAGCCATTAGTAATTATAAGCAATGAAATTACTATCACTGGTTCTTTTCTATATCCATCCAGAACACTTAAAAATTTAAATACAATTTTAATTGTAAGAAAAACCCACCCAAACATGTATGACATATCATAGTCATCTTCTTCAAACATCAATTTCTTTTTATTTGTATTAGAAAGCCAAGAAATTTGATAACTTCCCTCTGTTCTTATACTTATCAAAATAAGTATCTCTTAATATGAAGATGACCAGCTAAGAGCTCAGCTGCCAGTGATGATTGCTTTAAAGTCCTTGTAACATTAGCCGCAGGCAGCCTAAGAGATGAGCAAGGAGATTAATCACAGACCTTTGAACACTGCTAAGCAAACCGCAGCCTGATGGACAATGTTTCACAAAGAACTTGTAATCTTGGATGCCAGGGTTTCTCCTACCTCATGCATTCCATAATGGCTATAAATTCCCTTAGGGCCAAATAACCACCAAACTCCAAGCCAGGAAGAGGAGTGCAATCCTGTCTATAGAATACCAAGATGGCCAGTTCAGTTCATTTCAGTAACTATTTACAGAATATTTTCCACATGCCAGACATTAAGGTAGGCAATCATGATAGAGCAGTGAATAAGTAAGACAGTTCCTGAACTCCACACACGTACAGTGTAGTGGTGATTACAACCCTAACACAAATCATTTTACTGTGTAAATTACAGTGGTTAGGTCACACAAGTAGTAAAAATGCCTGGATTCAAACTCTCCTCCACAGTGTACTTACATGTGTACTTAAGCTCTTAACCCTTCAATTTTCTCATCTGAAAAATGGGAATAATTTAATTGCCCCTGATTTATAGGACTCTTGTAAAGATCAAATGAAAAAATATTTTTAAGTCACATAGAATAAAACAGTAGAAAACACTCAGTAACTCTAAGGGATAATGGTCTTTTTAAATTGCAGAGTTCTTTAAAAGAACAAAAGTGAAAAAGTTGGCCACATGTGAATGTTATAGGAACACTTCCTGAGGTCACGGATAGAGGCCCTGGCAGAGAAATAATAATGAAAGGTGTGGTCATGTGAGACCCATGGCAAGCATCCTTTGGCATCGCCAGAATGTAAAGTCAAAGAAATTCCACAGAAGTTCAACATAATCATTTCCTGGTTCTATCTATTAAAATATGGATGAAATATTTTTGCTTTTACCTGGATATTTTGGCACTAGAGCAAGAACAAGACTAGAAACCATCCAGACTGTGGATACTTCGCAAGCAACGGGAGTCTAGTGAAACATTTTATACAAGTCGGGTGGACAAACTTGCCTTCTTAAAAGATTGGCCTTTCTCTGGGGATGGGACAAGGAATGTTATGGCAAGACCAACTCTACAGATGAAGTTTAGGCAAAAAGATAATTTCTACAGAGCAAAAATGTATAAAATGGATTCAAAATATATTTTAAATGTAAAATCCTCAAGACTTGAGTTTGATTTGTGTGGAGGAAGGGAGGAAATATTGAAAATGAATCTCCAGATGTATATTTGAGAGCTGAGTATGGTACATTTATTTAAGCAAAAATCCTGGAGGAAGAACCAATTTCAAAAAGGTGATCAAAACTTCAGTTTTGAATAGTTTGAGATGCCTATAGAACATCCAAACAGAGACATCAAGTGAGTACTTGGATATTTATGTGATATTCTCAGAAAAAAGTCTGGAAACTGTCTCACACACATATGATCCGTTGCAGAGGAATAAAACTGCCCAGAGAGACAAGAAATGAGGGTCCTAGGATGTCCCCATTGGGACCTTCAGCATTTAAAAAGCAGCGAGAGTGAAATCTGTGAAGGAAAATGAGAAGTAACACAAGGTGATAAACCAGTAAATTTTAGTTTTGTGAAAGACAAGGCCAACAGCATATTTAACAAGGAAATGATGAAAGATATGAAAAGCTACTGAGAGTTAGAGTAGGCGGGAACTGAAAATTGTGCTTTGAAGTCTTTAGGTCCCTAGTGGTCTTAACAAAAGCCAATCGGCAGAGTGGTGTGGCTGACACAGACTGTGCAAAAACAAAAAGTGAACAGATGAGAAAGTCTGGCTTTCAAGTAGAGGAGCCTGCTGGGCACAGCTGCCAGGGCTTAGAGGACCCTGACAGGACTTGGATGATTTCTCCTAAGAGGGGAAAAACTAGACTCAACTATCTGAGATCTGTTAGTGGGTGATAAGTGTGGGACTCCTCAGCAAGACTTCCCAGCCTTCAATATATATCTAACTTTCTTATGCCAGTTATGCTTTTCCACATAATCTAAACTAACTTAGGCGAAATACTGAGAGAAATATTTGTAGATTTCTATAAACCAATTATCATACTGTAATTATTATGTTTTTGTTTCATTCATTAAACAGAATCCATTTAACCATAGGACTACTCAGCTAATATCATGATTAACTCACTACTTAAACATTAATGTAGAGCTCATGATTAAAATCAGTACTATTTCATTATTAAACTGAAATGTCTAGGTTTTCCTATTTGTAAAAAACTTCTGGTCAAAATCAAAGATCAGAGGCTTTTTTAGAGCCCCAGGTAAAAAGAATTCCAACCAAAAATTGAACTGAATTTATCAAAATGTGTCATAACAGATTAAGCTACTCAGATTAAAATATTTCCTGTTTAACTTTCTCATAAATACTATGCTACATGCATTTTTATATCATCTGCTGAGCTCACCAAGGAATTGAACATAAACCAGGGGCTTTAATCAATAGACTCACTGATTGGTCTTTATTTTTATCTGCATGAAATTTTATACATACAAAGCACAAGTTTCCGTATCAAAGAAAAAACAGTAACAGTACCTTTGGTTTTAGGTGAACAGCTTCTGTCACCCATCAATGTAACAAAGACTTTTCACAAAAAAACAGCAGGTAAGTGAATTATAGTGAACGGCACCATCCATTCACCACATAAAACAGATGTATTGGTCCCCCTGCAATATGCAGTCTTCTTTACCTGTCAAGTGATTCAACTGCCAAGCTTAAGTTCTAATTGCTTAAATTTACTGATGTTGGAAACTGATTACGAAGTTAAGCAGCTCTCAGGGATATCTTCAGTGAGGCAGAGCAGTTCTACAGCAAAATAAAAACTGACCCCTTTCCACTTAGCAAAGTGCACAAGGCAACTGCTTCTACAGGACATTTCCCTCCCGTGAAAACTGTGGTCATTCCATTTCGTTGCTCCTGCTTCTATTGCCTCAGGCACAGATGTACTGAGACCAAAAAAATCAGAAAAACAGCTAGAACTCCAGCACACTGGCATTCAGTCTTCCTCAAGTAAAGAAACTTAGCCAAAGATGTGATTTCCTTTCCCAGTATATCAGAGGAATGTCACTAAATTTAAATTTCTATGGCAAAAGATACTGAATCATCTATACCCGTTTCAGAGTAAAATATAGTTTAGAAAAGAAAGAAGGTGGTGAAGCTGTAGAGGGCATTTTGAGATATGCACTCAAGACTTTGCTTGGTTAAAAACATAGGCTCACCCGTTAGGAAAATGATACTCTTTTATCTGGGGCAAAGGAAAACTCTTCTCTATCATTCTGGTATGACTGGGGGCAAAAGGAAGTTGAGAATTGAGTCTTTATTTCAAGCTATGATATAACATCCTGTGCTGGACTAGAGCATTTAGAATCCGTGTGACTTTGGGGAGAAACGTCTTCCACGAGCACATTAGTCTAGCTTTCCTTCCAAATTCCTGCTGAAGTGACCAAGGAATCTTCAAAGTAGAAATGTTATCCTAGGTCTGAGACAAGCAGACTGCTCTGTCCCTTCATACAAGAAATAGAACAGGTGAATAGGTCTTACGAAAAGCCAAGTCCTAGGCAGTAAGAGGATATTTCATCCTATGCTAATTAACCAGAGGCGGCACCCAGAGCGAGGGCAGGAGAATGAATAGGGCGGCCATTTTCTTTTCTGTTATCCCAGAGAGGTAGCGCAGGACCTGATATCCAACGCTGAGAGGTTTTCTTGTTTGTTTCTAGCAGAAGCAAAACCGAAGGAGGCACGGAATATGGAAATGATCCAGCTGTAGCGCAGAGACCTGGCTCTCTCCGCCGTGGGGACCTACAGAACGGGCTCCCTCCTGGATCTTCCCACATTGAGAATTTACTGTGACTCCTTTGTTGATTTACTTGTTTGCTTCTATTCTACTTAACGAACCACTGTGAAACATTTGGGGAGAACAGGAAGCATACCAATTTATAACAGAACCCACTCAACTCCTCCAGAGATTGGCAAGCACAGGCAACCTTCTGGAAGTAAGACAAAATTTAAAATCATGAGACCTTAAAATCTGGGGAGTATAAAATGAAGAGAACTACTTGGAGAGTTTATGCTTAACCATTGACTCAGCAGGTATTTTTTGAGCCCTAATCTTGTGTCATGTATTGTGCCAGACCCAAAAGAGAAAACAAGAGCTCTGATACCTTTCTTGTTGTGAGGAAGAATCTGGCTGCCTCTCATGCTGTTTGTCACCAGAATCAAAAAAACCTTTAAGAAATACCTGATCCATGCATCAGTAAGTTAAGGAGCTGCTAATTAGACAGTGCATTAAAAGGACTCATTAATATTAAAAATTTGTTGGCATTGAAAGAAATCATGAAAGTGAAACCACACCAAGGCAGTTACAAACACAGAAAATCAAATGGGTAAACTACAAGGTAAGTTTGATCAAGTTACATAGGACACTTACAAAATCACTGAAAACTGAAACTATTAAAAAATAGAAGATTAAAAAAGATCTGGGTACTTCATGCTTTGACTAACAGAAATCTCAGGGAGGGAAAAATTTTGCGGACCTAGAAAAGGCCTAACTTTTTCTGGCAATGGACAAGATATTTCTAAAGTTCATATGAATATTCAAATGGCTTAGGGAAGCCCAAATAATATTGATAAAAAACAAAGTTGGAGGATTAACATAGTCTGATTACAACTTTTCTACAAAGCGACAGTATTTGAGACAGTGTGATATTAAAGGCATTGGTTTTGGGACACAATGCTATGTGTAGCTAGATTCACCTTTATATATTCAGTAAACTTTTTAAAGGTCTTTGTTAAAATTGATAAATAAAAATTGTATCTATTTATGATGTGTAATATATTTTGATACATGTATAATTTACCCAACAGACTTGTCATTACTATATTTTTGTGGTGAGAACATGTACAATCTAGCCTCTTAGCAATTTTGTACTATATGATTCATTTTTATAAACTATAATCACCATGTTGTGCAGTGTATCTCTTGAATTTCTTCCTAACTAAAATTTTGTGTGCTTTAACCAAAATTTTCCTAATCCCCTTTCCCACCAGCCTCTGATAAACACCGGTCTCTCTGCTGTTGAGTTGGAGTTTTAAAATCCCATATCTAATTCAGATCATGCAGTGTTTGCATTTCTGTGCCTGGCTTATTATACTTAGCAAAATGTCCTTTAGGCCCATGCATGTAGTTACAAATAACAGGACTTCATCCTTTTTTAAGGCTGAACTGTATTCCACTGTATGTTTATCTACAATGCATGTGTGTGCATGAACTACATTATATACCATGCATATATACATATTTATATTGTAGTTTAATATGTTTATTCATTGATGGACACTTTGGTTGGTTCCATTCCTGCCTGTTACAAATAATGTTGAAATTAACATGAGAGTAATATTTCTTCAACATACTTAAGTTCTTTCTTTTGGATCAATCCCCAGAATGGAATTGCTGGATCATATTGTAGTTCCATTTTTAAATCTTTTGAGGTACTGCTTTCCATAATGGACCCACTAATTTACACTCACATCACAGAAAGCAAATGTTCCCTTTGCTCCTTGCCTTTCCCAATACTTTTCTTTTCTTGATAGTAGTCATCCTAACAAGTCTGAAAGAATGAGGAAGGGAAAAATATATATTTACAGGTTTTTATATATTTGTATATATGTATACATACAAGATAGCTAAGATAATTATACAACAAATTTCTATTAGTTCCTTGAAAGGAACAGTTAGTGCTTATAATGTTTGCTCACTCTTGCATGCCTGTACCTGGTAATCTGAGCAACTGCTTTGAAGATAACAATATGCAGTGTAATAACCATTTTTAAATTCCTATCATCTTGTTTTGAAATTCTGTATCATCTTTATTATTTTTTTCTTTAAAATAAAAAATAAGTAAATAAAAATTGTTTTGAAAAGGAAAAAATACAGTATATAAAAAGAATACAATATCTCATTGTGATTTTTATTTTATTTCCCTGATGATTAAGGAAGTTAAGCAATTTTTTCACTTATTTGTTGGAGATTTCTGTCTTCTGCTGACAAGTGTCAGGCCCTTTGCCCATTTTTAGTTGGGTTTATTTCTTGCTATTGAGTTGAGTGCCTTGTATATTTTGGATATTAATCATTGTCAGATATGCGACTCACAAATATTTTCTGTTTCTTTGTGTTGTCTCTCATTCTTTTGGTTGTCTCTATGGATTGTTTCTTTTGCTGTGCAAAACCTTTTTAGCGCATTTGTGGTCTAGTAGTTGGTGTTCTCAATAGATTTCTGACGGTGACAAAAAATCAATGCAAAGGGGTAAAGAAAAGTCTCCAAAAATACAGCAAAAATAACTGGCTGTCTACACAGGAAAAAGTGAATCCTATTATTATGGCATTTCATAGCAAAACACAATTCAGAATAGATCACAAGCCCAAATCTATGAATTAAAATTACAAGTTTCTACCAGAAAACATAGAATATTTTATAAGATCAAGGTCAGAAAATATAGAAATCATTAGCAAGGAAGATAAAACATTAGAGATAATAGATTTCACTAGACAAGATGGTAGGAATTCACCATGGTAATTCCATTGCATAGTGTTACCTTCAAATCAGTAGCTTAAATTACCAGATATAAGCATGCAAAATTGGTCAGAATATAAGAAATTTTCAGCATTAACTGTTCCTTTTAATATACCATCAGACATCAGCAATACGGTTACCACAGCTATTCATATATACATTTATATGTTGCCTGTCTTCTTTCATTTTTCCTCTTTCCCTTATCCCAGTTGTTCCTTCCTTTGAGCAATTTCTTCCCCTTTACTATCATCTATTGTATGTTTTGAGTTTTACATATTCTTTCAGTTTCCTACACCAAAGAGATAATATGATGTTTACATGTGGGTCCGATTTATTTCATTTATGGTATGGTCTCTAGCTGCATCCATTTACCTACAAAAGTCTCAAATTTTTCTTTTTTTGTAGCTGAGTAACACTCCATTGTATAAAAATACCACATCTTTTTATCCATTCCTCAGTGGATGGACATTTGGGTTGTTCCCAAGATTTAGCTATAACAAATTGTGCTGCTATAAACATGGGTGCACATATATTGCTGTGGTATGATGTTTTTAATCCTTCAGGGAAAATACCCAGAGGGGGAATAGCTGGGTTAATGGGACTTCCAATCCTAGTGTTGCGAAGAATCTCCAGACTGATTTCCACAGTGATTTCACCAATCTACACTCCCACCAACAGTGGAGTGGGGTTCAGTTCTCCCCACAGCCTCTCCAGCATTTGTCATTGGTTGATTTCTTAATGATAGCCATTCTTTCTGGGCTGAGCTGGAATCTCAGTGTCATTTTAATTTACATTTCTCAAATGACTAATGATGTTGAACATTTTTTCATGTATTTATTAGCCATTAGTAATTCTTCATCTGAGAAGTGTGTATTCATCTCAGATGCCCACTTTTGGATTGGATCTTTCAATTTGGGGGGCCTGAATTTTTTTAATTCTTTATATGTCCCAGATAGAAGTCCTTTGTCTGAGGGACACTTGGCTAAAATTTTTTCCCAATTCGTGGGTTTTCTTTTTACTCTATTGGTGATTTCTTTAGATGTGCAAAAACTTTTCAATAAGATAAGATCCCAGTTGTTGATTTTTTAAAGTATTTCCTGTGCAGTTTGGGTTTTGTTTATGAACTCTCTGCCTACCTCTATGCCTTCAAGATTTTTACCTACTCTCTCTTCCAACAAATTTAGTGTTTCTGTTTTAATATTTAGATCTTTGATCCATTTTGACTTTAATTTAGTGCATGGTGAAAGACACGGGCCTAAATTTAGTCTTCAGCATGTGGAAAGCCAGTTTTTCCAGCACCCTTTATTAAAGAGGCTATCTTTCTTCCATTGAACATGTTTGGCCCCTTTGTCAAAGATAAGGTGACTGAGTATGTTTGTCATTGTGTCTGTATCTTCTAATCTGTTCCATTGATCTTCAGGTCTGTTTTTGTGCCAGTACCATGCTGATTTTATCACAGTAGCTTTGTAGTATAATTTCAAGTCAGGGACTGTGATGTTCTTTGTTGCCCAGGATTGCTTTTGTTATTCTAGGCCTCTTCTGGTTCCAGATGAACTTTAGGAATTTTCTCGAAAGTAGCCATTATTAAAATTTAAAATCTCTACATCAAAATATTGTTTTACATAAATAAATAGCAAGCCACAAAATGGGAAAAATATTAACAATACTTATATATAATAAAGTATGTATTTTCAGGTTATATAAAGAACTCTTACAATTCGGTGAGAAAAAGCAAACAATTCAATAAAATAGACAAAACATTTAGACATCTCACAACTCAAATATACAAAGACAGGAAATATCATTTTTACAAAACTGTTAGATATTAGAAACATGGAAAAATAAACCCAGATAAGTACATACTGCACACTAGAATCTCTAAAATAAAAATTAATAATAACATCAAATGTTTTTATGATATGGAGCAACTGGAAGCCTCATGTGTTTCTAGTAGGGATGTAAAATAGTATAACTGTTTTGGAAAAATACTTTGGCAGCATCATACGTTATTAAAAGATATCCACTCTATTGCCTAGGTATTTCCCTCCCTCCTAAAAAAAATATGTAAATCTACATAAGAAACCTTGGGTGATTAGACTCCCAAGGGCCCCAAACTGGGAAAAAAAAAATATTTATCAAAAGATTTTTGAATTTCATTGTATATAATTATATTTCAATAAAAATAAAATTAAGCATTAAAAATGAATTTATAAACTGAGTTTTAAACTTCATAATGTTCTTTATATCCTATGCAAACTTAAAAGAATCCTACTTAATGTAACTTTCTAATTACAAAATGAAGTCTGATGGACCAAACTGAAATAAAATCAAGTTGCATACAGTTTTCTTTCAATGATGTCTAAACATAGAACATGATATAATAACACCTATTATAAATTAAAAGTTATGGTGTCAGAATTGAATACTTCACAAAGGTTTCATTACTATGTGAACACAATAAAAATAAGCAAAAGACAAGCTCAGATATGGAGGGATTCAGAAAATGTGTCACCTACTCAGATACCCTTCCAGAAAAATCTACTCCAAGCTCGTTAAAAACAATGGGTAGAGAAAGGAGGCAGTAGAGTGAGCCCAAGAGTGAAGTGAGAGAAAGTTGCAACAGGAAACAATTGTGACATTAAAATAAGCTATATATACCATCGTATGTCTAAATGCCAGTATCTTCAATCCCAGTTTCAATACCTTTTTCTTTTATGTCTCTACTTCCTCAAAAACCTAAGCTGTGTCTCATTTTCAGAGGACCTTGCCTTCTGTTACTGTAAATTATGATACAGAGGAAAGAAAACTTGAGTGCAGGCCCTATCATTTTCTATCTTACCCTAATATGTATGTATTTGTTCCAAGTCAAATTTCTCCTTTCAAAAAATTAAAGTAACATGCTCCTCCGAAAGACATGTTCAAAATTAAATGTGATATCTCAATAACATGTTTCAAATATTGTAGTTAATAAGAAAATAAATGAATTGAACATGTTTTAAGAGATTAGCTTTTCCTGAGGCTTTTACTTTTCAACGGAAGACTTCTCATGTGTATCACAAAAATGTGTTCAGAAATTTCACATTAAATTAAATTATTTTAATTAATTACTCAAGAGAGAATAATTTCTAAAGATATAACTTCAGTTTCTGAGTCCCAAAACTTGGGTCAGTTTGTGACGTTCCTATCTCCTTGATAGCTAAGGAGACTTAAGAAACCAAGAAGCAAGATTTCAGGTTTTTGTTCTTTGGAAACTTGTATTTTCACCAAATATGTAGCACAATGTCAGCCATGAGGATTGTCCAAAGGATAAAAGTTCTAAATATGAAGGGAAACTCCAAAGAATGAACATTTATGGACAGAATGCAACTGCTTCTAAGAGAAATGAAAGGTGTAGAGGTTTTCTTCGTTTTTGCCTCCTCTGTAACTTCACTAACTAACCTTTAACAAAATGACACAATTTGGAAACAATCTAGTCAGTGGGCTTTTTCTCAAATGTTTTCTTCACACACCTCAAGAGAGGAAAGAAAAGCATCACAGAAATAAAAAAGTTTGGTCAAAGGATCTTGAGAGAAATCACAATATCCCCATACCAGCTGGACTTCAAGAAGCTCCCTTATGTGGATTTACGCCCCTATGTTCACATTGAAAGCCAGACAGTATTTAGACAGACTCAGTGTTCAATTGCCCATACTCCTGAATGTTATTTAAATAAGGCTCAAAGCAGGGAGAAAGCACTGAGAACCATTCTTTCGCCACCTTTTGATCATGTAACATCTCTCCTCCCACATATGCTTTTCAAAAGATAGTGGCGCTCATGCCAGCTTCAGAACGTGCGGTCCACTGAAAGTCCCTCAGTCTCACTGGCCTTGGTCTGCTCCTGTGTAGAAACGAGAAAATAATACTGCCACTCCATTCCTTCTCTCCTGGGCTCCTCAGGAGAAGGACACAGACCGTGTGAGAGCACATGACAGTCTAACGTGCCACAGCTAAGAGCGCTTGTGTCTGTGCTTCTTTCCAATTTGAATTGGTAGCTCTCCTGTCTAGAAGTACATTTCTTTCCCTCTAGAATTTGGGCTAAGCCTGTGACTTGCTCTGACCAATAGAATGTGCCCAAAGTAATGATGTGACAATTCTGTCCTAGGCTTCAATAGATTCAGCACACACCGGCTTTCACTCCCAGAAGCTGTGAGAGAGCTCAT
The DNA here is from genome assembly GCA_004027595.1 of Dinomys branickii. NCBI lineage: Eukaryota > Metazoa > Chordata > Mammalia > Rodentia > Dinomyidae > Dinomys > Dinomys branickii. Next base: position 607 of record PVLD010009992.1, on the reverse strand, counting down.
GGAACAGGGCAGAGCTGTCCCAGCTAAACACCATCAGGGACCAGCCAGCCTCCGGGCAATGGGGTGAGTGGTCACAGGCCCATGAGCCAGCCCAGAGGAGAGCAGCTGAGCTGGCCCTAGATCTGCAGGGCTGCCCCAGGCATAAGCTGAATAAGTGGTTATTGTCTTATGTGAATACATTTTGGGGTACTTTTTGAAACAGAAAACTGGCACAAAATATAGACGATGGTTACAGATACAAGAATGTCAGGAAAATGCTTTCATATTATTATCTTTCAGATGAAAACAGTGGTGGCATATGCTTGTAATCCCAGCACTTTGGGAGGCTGAGGCAGGAGGATCTCTGTGAATCTAAGGTCAGCCTGAAGTGAATTCAAGGCCAGGCTGAACTGCATAGTGAATTCCTATCTCAAAAGACAAAAGGAAGGAGAAGGAGAAGGAGAAGGAGAAGGAGAAGGAGAAGGAGAAGGAGAAGGAGAAGGAGAAGGAGGAGGAGGAGGAGAAAGAGGAGGAGGAGGAGGAAGAAAAAGAAGAAGAAGGAGGAGGAGGAAGAAGAAGAGGAAGAGGAAGAAGAGGAAGAGGAAGAGGAAGAAGAGGAAGAGGAAGA